>WBMZ01004779.1:0-210628 GCA_013400975.1 Atrichornis clamosus | reverse complement strand
CCCGCCGGCCCCCCCGGGCCCCTCCGGGCCCCTCCAGCCGCGCCGCTGCCCCGGGGGGCGGCAGCGCTGCCCCTGCCGCGATGCCGGGCTGGAGGAAGAGTCTCACCCTCTGCCTGCAGCGGATGCAAGAGGACGGTGAGCGCGGCGGGGGAAAGGAGAGCTGGAGGTGCTTGGAATCAGCCTCCGCTTTCCCTTGTCCGTTATTCTTTGGGGTGGTGGTGGTGATGGTGTGTGTCCCTCTGGGAGGGGAACAGTCCTCTGCTGGCATGAAGCTCCGCGGATGAAGGGAGGGGAGGGTGGATGCTCTTCGTGCCGGTAAACTTTGCCGCAGCAAATCTGCCCTTCCATCCCCGGGCTTGCTTGGTCTCTGCTTTTGTTTCTTCTTTTTCTTCTTCAAGTGGTGGGGGCAAACCCGAGCGAGAGGTGGCTGCGGGGTCCTTTTTGTATATTTGGAAGGGTTTGCAGTATCTGAGCCACAACTTTCTAACGCTACTGGTGATGCTGTTTTCAACTGGTACTTTTCCCCAGGGTCAACTCCACCTGGGGATTAAAGGGTTTGCAGATTGCACAGAGAACGTGTCATGGTAATCTGGTTCCTATTGTGCTGCTTACTGTGTTGCTCACAGTGAATTATTTTGTTTACATGTTCAAGAGTGTGATGTTAAATAAATGCTGGACCTGCGGCTCATAAAAGTCGTCAGAAGACATCCACGAGGTGGCACAGCATAAGGGAGGTTTCAACGTTGCACTCCGGCTCCTGTGTTTGTAGATGAACAGGGGCGAGAGTGGTGAGGAAAGTTTATGTATTTGAAATGCAGTTCTTCTGTGCTCTCGTGGGACTCTAGTGGAGGAGCTGATCCGGGATGGGCAGAAATAAGCAAGAATATGTGTTTTGTGAACCTCTTCTGTTTTGGTGCAAGTAGCTAATGGCAGGCTTTTCCTTTGGACCTGTTCCCCTAACTACCCCTCTAGATTGTGCGCTGGTAAACAGGCTTAACAAATATCTGAAGTGGCACTGTTGCAACATTTGGTGTGAGTAATGCAAGATCGTGGAATTCTCTGAACCTGCTGATTAATAAGCGCAGAGAGAAATTATGCTGTTAGATCCCCTGCGAGGTGTTAGGGCAGAGTCATTAAGCTGCTGTGTCTTTCTGATGCTGCTTTCTTGTTCCCATTTGGGAGCTTTGGGAGAACACCAGCTATTTCTGATGCTGGATTGCTCTAGGACCGTGGCTTCCCCTCAGAGCCTCCATCTGCCTGAGACAGAACTGTTAAAAATCTTGTCCTGTAGAAGAGTAAATCAATCCTCTGCTCGACACAGTGAGACCTGTTGGCATGAATTCAGCCCTGTTATGGTGCAGTGCTTTGTAACGCTGCCTTGCTGCAGCTGATACGGATTCTCTTGCACCGTTGGATAAGGGATAGCTTTGGGGGCCTTATAAAACATTAACAGCAGGGACCTCTTGATGTACAACTGTACTGGGTTAGTGTGTTTGCCAGGTTGCTTTCTCTGTGACTGCATACGTGTATGTACTGGCTCTTGTCTCTGGGTCTGTGTAATGCCTTTCCTCCTCGTCTCCCTTCCCTCTGACTTCAGTCCCAGCACTGCAGTGAGTCTGTGACTGGTGTGTATCCTTCTGAGGACATTGCATTTGTTTCCATGGGTGGCTTCAAGAGTAGTCAGTTTTAGGAAGGTGCCATTTAGTCACAGAATGGTTTATCTGGAGAGATAAATCTTGCAGGTTTGAGCTGATATGCTGTGTAGAGGAGGATTAGCTGAGCTTGTAGGGAACTTCTTTTCCCTTTCCCCAAAGCATCTGGTTTCATGGCTGTGTTACAGCAGATAACTCTGCAGGGGCAGCAGAGGAAGTACTTGGTAATGTTTTTGTAGCACTGCAGTGTTAACAGGTATGGTAGAGAAGGTTTTGCATCATGATGTGTAGCTCCCTGTGGCAGAGGGATTGAAACTAGATGGTCTTTAAGGTTCCTTCCAACCCAAGCCGCTCTAACAACACTGCAAGAAATTTCTGCAGGATTCTGTTCAAATTTTGATTTTGCAAACCAACCTTCAACCAGTCTATGAAGAAATATTGACTACTGGTTTTCTTTTTTCAGAACAAGTTATGTCTGCCTTGTTGGCATCTCCATGCCTATGCAGATATGATAGGTTTGGGTATCTAAGCTGGGGAGCTTCTACTCCAGGCATGTGTGCTCTGGCCCATCAGTACTTCCTCTGAGGACCGCAGTACTTGAGCTTCCAAAGGAAATGTCCTGGTATTCAGCAGGAGCACAGTGGTAATTAGAAGAGCAATATATTTTGGTTACTGACTATTAATGTGATGAGCATCTCTTGCAATTTGCAGCCATTCAGAGCTGGATTGGGAGCTTCATTAATCACAGTTGGTAGAAAAGGTCAGCCATGGTATGTCACACAGGGAAATGCAAGATATACACAAATTGTGCTGAAGTATGATTGCCATTTCAAAATACCACCTACAGCAAGTCTCTTCGTGCATATTTTGCCTTAAAATTTCTGTCCTTTGGAAGATAGGAGTGACTTCTGACCAGTGTGCTGAAATGCTTCATTCTATAATGTGTTGGTTTTCCCCACCACAAAGAGACCTGTACATGGGATGTACTTCTCCTTATTCTGTTTCATGCAAGGAAAAAAGAAGTGACATTAATAATTTGGCAATTTTGGGTGGAAAATGTGTTCCCTCCAGCCTGTATGGATAACAGCCCTGTTACTCCAAAGTCATGGGGTTGATCAGCTCCTCCCTGCATAACTGTGGGGTTGACTCAGACCTGGAAGCACAGGTTAAAGCATATGACCTGGCAGTTCTGTCCATTGCCGTGTGGCCAGATTTTGTGCTGATTTATCTCCGTGATAACTCACCCTCATTTGAGGCAGTGATGAGAACTAGCTGGCCATGCCAGACCCTCTCCCATCCCAATATTTCCCCTCATGCTGCTGTCCTTTATGTGAGGACTGAAAGGATTTGAATTGCATCCTTGCTGCTCCAAGGTTTTCTGTAGCACAAGAAGCAAAGGCTAATTTCTGCTTTGGGAGCAAGAATGTATGTGGGCAGGTGGGAAAGTCTCTGTGGTTTTGGCACATCCGAGTGGATGTGGAAACTGTATGTCTAGAAAGGATAAATGGTATTTGCAGACTGAGCAGTGGAGATACTTTTATCCAAACTGATGAAACTGAGTGTAATCTTAGATGCATAGGATTTGTATGAGACAGGTCACAGTAGTGGGCAGACACCCTTTGCTAAACCTGAGTTGTTTTTCTGCTTCTAGGGGGAGGGAATACAGAGTTTGAGTGTAAATTTAGGTTGTTGATACAATTCCCCTTCCTCCCCCAGACGGTTTTTCTTGAATAAAAGCAGAAAATTTGACTCTCACCTTTAAAACGTCAGTATGATGCCTTATAAAATAAAAACCAAACTCAAGCCTTATGAAAGACTGAGGTAATGGGATTATAAAATATGAAATGATTTATCCACCCCTTGCTTGAATCATGAGGCAGCTGGAAAGGAGGGGAAGGGGAAAGGGACAACTCAGACCTGCTTCAAAAAGTGGCGATATTGCAGGATTGTGTTGCTGCTGTTTGCTTCCTTCCCTTGTATATGGCTCTGTGCTGGTTACCTTGGAAACAGCTGTGGGAGCATATAGGGGCATTTTGCTGCTGTGCAGCCATGGGCAGAGGTGTCCTGTGGTGCGTGGAAAGGAAAATCCTTCGTGGTGCAAGTTGATTTGCAGGATGAGGGCAACAAAGTAAAAACCCTTTGCAAGATCTCCCTTTCTTGGCTGCCCTGTCTTGCTGCAGGTACAGTTTGGCAGGTGTGGGACCCTGGGGAAAATTTAGCAGAGGGGTGGATTTTCATGGTTTTGGCAGAGCTATTTAAATTTTTATAATGGGAAGGTGAAAATATCACAACAGTCTGTTTTGAGGAGACTTATAACAGCTGGACTGTGGACATCAGCTTTTTATTCTGTCTTCATAACAATATGCTGGGATGTTTTGCTCCATAGCTGTGAAACTATCTAGAAATGGGATTCTGATTTACTTATTCACATGTATCAAGGAGAGACAACCCACTAAGATGGAAATTTGCTGGGTTTGCATGATTAGCAGAAAATTGGGTCTTTCATTGAGTTCCATGTTGTTTGTGATATGCACATGATGTGTAGAATAACTAAAATAGAATAACTGTTAAAAGTAATGTGAATTGTCTTTTCTTCACTTACTCATAAACATTTTGATCTTGCAAATGGTATGGTGTGCATAACTTTAAATCAGTTGAACTATTCTGCTGCTTAAAATAAAGTATTTTTTCTTGTACTTGCCACATCAGAAATAATTCAGTCTTTCGGAAAGGAGTTTTTTGTTTTTATCAAGTTGTTTTAGAACCATCTTTCAGTGCCAGGTTGAGTCTGTTCAGTTTTAATACATTGCCTTACAGAGTCTTTTTGTCCAAACCTACAATGACATGATCTATTATACTGGCACTTAATTTTCAGTAAAGAAATTCAGCTGCATAGCTGTCACTTAAGTAATGTGCAGTTGAACTGCTCTGAGGTTGAAAGGCTGTTACATGTGTCCACTGTATGCAGTGTATTAATACATTTCTGCATGTGATACTCTTGCTTTACAGTGCATCCAGGCTTTGTCAGAGATGAGGACTTGCTCACACACTGTTCAGGAATTTATGGGCTGCTGTTTGTTGGTAATACTCATTATACAGGCCACTGCTTTTAAACAAAATGTAAAAATAGAGGTTCTGACCCTTCAGTGAAGTGTGGTGGGGAATTAGGTTTGTGTGAAGGCTGTGGTGGTAATGCTTAAGGGATAATGCTCACTTATCAAACTGATGAACAGCCAGAGCAAATCCTGCTCGACTTTGATGGGGTCTTTTTTTCCTCATTAATATGTTGATGTGGATTTGGCACCCATTGAATGAGTAATAGCTGCACCCGAGCTCGCCTGCTCCCCTCCTCGCTGGCTGTCACACTGTGCTGAGTTTGGGCTGCTGCTTTTGATCCTGTACTTCAGCAGTCATAAAACTTAGCTGTGATGGAGAAGTCCTGCACAACTTGGGAATGAAACAACAAGGGTTTTATGGAATGACTCCAAAGCCTCATTGGAATTTGATTAAAGACAGAGATTGATAATTATTTTGCTTTTTGAAGTGATCTACTTGATTTTACAACCTGAATGTGATCCCATATCCACAGAGTTTGGCTCTATGAAACTGCATGGGTTTTGTGGGTTCTGCTCTCTTGTTTATGCTATTACTCTGTGGGGCTTCTTGTGAAGGAGTTTTATTAGCAATATTGAGTGATGATGCTCAGTGCTGACAAAGGCATCAGCTGCAGTGGTTTGGCATGCTTTTCCTTTAGTGCTGCCAAGGTTGGGAAGTGTGGGGGGAACCTTTCAGGATACTGAAGACCTTGATGGAAACCATGAATTGCGGTAGCCAGGAAAATTTCTGAGTGAGAAGAATTGCCAGATCTGCCTGGAATCAGGCCATGCTTGATGTTTTCCGAACCTGTTGGTGTTTCTATGGGCTCATGCCAAGTGTAGTGGAAAAACACGTGGGCAATTCCCAGGAAACAGATGTAGTCTTTGAAACTTCTCCAGTCTTGAGCTGTGATTGCAGCTGCTGACCCAGAGATCTTCTGATGCTCTGGGCTGCACTGAGAGGACGATTGCTCAGGTTAAACAAAGGTGTGTGGCAAGTCTAAGGTGGATGGTTTGCTCTGTTTTTTTTCCAGAGAGGTTGCATGTCTCTTGTTCCAGTGGATGATCCCACGTGTGTGGGAACTGGTCCTGCATTCATGTCTTGGGCCGAATGCAGTCACATCATCTAAACCTTCGTGTTCCTGAAATGAGCATAGCTACTGTGGACTGAGCTTGGCCTGGGTGAACCACTGAGTGGAATGAAACGTTCCCTTTCGGAAGGGTCTGCATTGTCCAGTTATACTTGGTCTTGCTGTGGGTTCTGTTCATTGAGAGAAAATGCAATGAAGCTTTCCATTTAAAATTTGAGTAGAATTTTTTTTTTCAGCCCTCTTGTTTTGTCAAGAGAATGAATTACCTTTTTTATTTTCTCCAATTTTTCTCCCCTTTCTTTGTCTTTGGAAAAGAAAAGAATTCAAATAAGATTGTAAAATTTATTTGTTTTAGCAATTATGGTCATTTCCCTGTTACTGACTCTACCCCTCATTAATTTTAGATGAACTTGGCATCTAGTAATTACTGGCTTTCACTTTTCAGCCAAAACTGTTTTCTGGCTCCAGCAAAATTTGCTGATTTCACTGATAGCGTTGGGAGAGCTGCTTTCCACTGGGAAATTAGTTCAAACATTTTCCTCTGACAGCTTCAGGTATTTGGCATCAAGACCACTCTGCATAAGGAGAAGTGGGTTATTGTGCTATTTGAGATCAAGGAAATGTGCAGTGCATTAGGATGGGGTTAGATCCATGTCTTATCTGTGTTAAGTAGAGGTGTCAGTGACCCTGCCAGCTAAGCTGCTGTGTCTTGACGAGTAGAAACCTTGTGCTGAGGCTGCAAAATATATTCAATGCTACATTCTTCAAGTTGTCTATGAAGTAACACACCTTTTTACTTAACAACTTGATTTCCACTGTGAACAAAGCACTACAGAGCTTTTGTTTTAGCAATTATATTACCTTTGGCTGCTGCTTTGTTGCCAGAGTCAGGGTATTTATTTGGATTATAGGTGCTGTGACCTTTTCTTGTACATGTGATACTGTTAGTCATTCTAGTGACACTTCATTCATCTGTACAAAGAAATAAAAGTCCCAGCTCACATTTGAGTATTGCCTCGTACAACCCAAGAGGGGAGCTGCTACTTACATCAAGCCTGAGAGATCTCACATGGGTCCCATGGGATGGAGTTGAGATTAGCCTCTGGATTTTTTTTCTTGTCTTTCATTTATAAAAAAAAATTCAAATATTTTCCTCTTTGTTCTCAAGGCAAAGTTGAGTTGAATGTACAGAGTGTGTATGCAGAGGGTTCCAGTCTTATTTTTAGTTCCAGTTTGATGAGAGCAGTCACCACAGAAGCAGGGTGTAGACTTGGAGGTGGGGGCAGAGGGCTTGTCTTCATTTGCATCCCCTTGTAGCAGAGGCCTTGAAGATTTAGCCACAAATGAGATGCAAAGAAACAAGGAGAAAAATAAGATAATAAGGCAGACTGTCAGGCAGTGTGACAGTTTTGCAGAAATTAGTGATGCTAAGTTACTCTTCTTACTTGGTACCAATGTGCTTTCCTGATGCACATTCAGTTTTTCTGTGTGTGTTCCAGGAAATTATGATGTTTCCAGGAGTGGGGGCTCCCTCATTAAAACTATCTTTCCCAGATTCATAGCTTTTGATTACTGGAAGTCAGGGGAAATTCCCTGGGGCTGTCAGAGTGGGATGAATTTAGCAAAGAGCTGGGAGAATGTGTTAGTATTCATAGCAGCTTGTCTCAGGGCTATGTGTTAATCCTGAACAGAGGGCACTGTTGGGAATGAATATTTTGTTTCTAGATTAAATGTTCTTTTGTTTTCTTTCATCTTAGAATAGGAGGCAGTCAATCTCCTTATTGTACATGCAGTCATGCCTGTAAGAACACCCTCATGAACCTCCCTTTTGTGGTTAGGGGGCAGGTACGTCTGTGTGAGGCAAGGGTGATGCTGTCTCGCAATCTTCTTCCCCCTTAGGAGTATCATCTTTTCAACCTTCTTCCATCTCTGGTTCTCCCCTTCAAGTTGTGGAGATTCCTTCTCAGTTGGAAGGTAGCTGCAGGTAAAACGCTTGAGCTCTGTTCCCACAGGGAGCTGGAGGCTTGTGTGCTGCCTCCAACTTGTTTCCAACAAAAGCAGAGTTCAGGCATGCTGCAAATCTCATGGCTGGCATTTAGATGAGATATTTATGCTGTGAGCATGCTCCAGTTTGCTGACTATGCTTTGCTACACCAGAATCTTTCACAGACTTTGTGTCCTTTCCAGGCTATCCAAACACCCTGTGCAGTAGCACCTGGCTGCATTAAATAGCTGCCATGTTCCCCAGCAGATCATGCTGTAGCCCAGTGGTAACCGCAGCAATTCCAGCGCGGCTGGCACTTATTAATAAGTTGGTTACTATTGGGGATTGAGCCCCAGGACTTTTGGTCCTGTGCCTGGCTGTGTTCCTGACTGAGCGTAGGGCTTGGAGCAAAATAAAATTATCATTTAGTTTCTCAGAGTGGTGGGGTATTTTCTCTGTCAGTTGAGATTAATGGGATTGAGGGATTCTGTGCCACTCAGAAAACCAGTCTGAAAACCTCTGCGTGCCCCAGTCTTCACGTCTGCAGAACATGGACAATGACCACACTTTAAAAGGTTTTGATGCTCAGATCAAAATGGATATGGAAGTGCAGTTTAAGTGTAGCTTCCATGGCTGTCTTTCTCTGGTTAGTATTGTAATATTCAGAATTTTGTCAACTGTGCCAAATATTTGGAAAAAATTAAGGTAGAAAATGTCTTTCTGGCACAGGGTTGCAAATCTATTGCAGCATAGAGCTGGGCAGAACAAGAAGTTCTGTTTAAGTGGGTAAAAATTTTCCTCTACAGTAATGAACTGTGCTGTGAGTTTACCAGCTATCTAATCTGGTTTCCATCCGTTACATCAAGTGATAATCCTCTAGCAAATTAGGTGCTGTTAGCAGCGTTCCTGTCAGCCTGGGTCTGGCTGCACATCTAGGCAACCTGCCTTTGAGGAATTTAAAATTTTGCCCTAGTCAGTCATGCTGCTTTCTCAGCCTCTGGAGACTGCATTTCACATGTAACACAAAGCTGAGCTGTCTGTCTTGCTTCTTTAATTGTATTTATTCTGCTTTTCCTCCACCCACCACCTGCCAAGGCTGTTTGGCCATGTCTAGGGATGGCCCCTGGGTTGTTTTCTTGGAATAGCCATTGTAATTGGCTTTTTGGCATATCCTGTCCTACTTTAATATAATTCCTTCACTGTTACTGTGCTTACACAGGGGCTTGTTAGTAAGTGGGTGGGGGATCAGAAGGCAGAACATGTGCGAGCCAGGCTGGGATGCTGGTTTCTCTAGGGCTTGCTGTAAGGTGAGGCTTGCTGGCTGTAAGGTGTCCGTGCCTGGGGACGGGCTGTGCAGCAGCCTCTGGCTCCCAGAGCCAGGCTTGCTCCCTGGTGATCCCCGCGCTGCTCCGGCAGCTGGCACGGCCCCTGCTCTTTGGGGCTGCCCCTTGCCAAGGGTCACCTACTGCCTGGAGAAATTCAGTGACAGGCAACACTGCAACGAATGCCATCCAGTTCTGAATAATTAAGAGGGAGAGTGTGGCTTTTGGCCAGGGAGCGCCGTCCTCTGCCACCCATCTGCTTCCCTGACTGTTGCTTGGAGCAGCTGCTTGTCTCCAGGGGCTTCTGGGCAGGGCAAGGGGGTGCAGATTCCTGACTACCCTTCATTGCCTTGCCACTGACATACTTAGTGAGGTTTAAGTCCTCAGGGTGCTGTTTTTCTGTGCTTTTCTTTCCTGCAAATTCATGCCAGGATGTTTAATTGCAAGCTGCAGTGGTGGTGCTTGGTTTCGATACAGGGGTGAGGGTGAGGGACAGGAACTGGAGGAGTGCAGAGTGAGGGGGCCTGTTTCACCATTATCTCCTTCTGCAGCTGTGAGCTTCTTAGAGAAATCCAGCTCCTGCACAGCTGGCTGTAGGCTGGAGGTGCTGCTGAGCAGTGTGCAGGGAGAGCAGCGCTGAATGGCGCTGCAGGCAGATCCCTCGTGCTGGGGTCTCGGTGTGATGGGCGTGCTGGCAAAGCCCCATGGAGAAGTGAGAGGCTTGTTCAGCAAAACCTCTGACAGAGCAACCCTTGCATTCCAGGAGCAGGTGATGATGGCAGCCTCTGCAATTTTAAAACAGCTGAGGAATTCCCTGTGTATATGACCACGTGCAGTTTTATTTTTTACTGTGACTCTAACTTTAGGGTGAACTGACTCTAGAGGCTCTTCATAGCCCGTGAGTATAGTAGTATAATGTAATGTTTTTATTAGCCGTGGCCCTGTACAGTAGGGTAGTCTCACATTTGACCTGTTGAACCTCAACACCAAGTAAGTGAAAGCCAGGAAGACGTCCCTAAAGTTGTGACAGCTTTACAGTCTCATCTCTGGACACTGTACCCCACTGCAAACTCCACTTCTTCCCCAGCTGCAGCTTTTCTCAATCAGTGTTTCCTGCTGAAGCCCAGCAGATTTCCTGTGATGAGCCACTGCCCTGAGCCAATGTGACAGTCGGTGTGTGACTCCTGTTTCCCATCTACCTCTCACCTCCTCAGCCTGCCACTAACCAGCTGGGTGGGTTAGCCACCAGCAAGCTCTTTAACTTGTTTTGACACAGTGAGTTAGTCAGGCTCACAAGTCAGTTGAAATAAGAATACACAAACTTTGATCTGTGCTGTGATGGTGTTTTGAGGAGCATTATGCAGAGGTCCATGAAAAGCAGTTTTTTTTAATATATTTCCCTCTTTTTTGTGTGTAGGAACTTGAAGTTGAATGGAAAAGAACAATTTGGGGATGGGTAGAGTGAGTAGGAAAATTCATTTGTGCAGCCAAGTAAGCAAGAGGCTGGAGGTTTTTTTTGGGCTGTGCCATGACTGGATGGATTTATTAGGAAGTGCCGCTCTCCCGTAGTGTATAATATTCCCATTTCACTGCAAGAGAAGACGGACAGAAATCTACCCATCCTCCACAAAAAAATCATTGTGGAAAGGTGTCCTCTTTCCAGGAGGTGTGGTTGCTTCTGACCAAGCACGTAAGCCCATCTTCCTGGCTGGCTGTGGTGAGCCAGCACTGGAAGGGGCCTCTGGGGTCTACTTTCCCTGCAAGTGAGATGTTAAAACACCAATCATCCAGGATAATACTGTTTCAGGAGCTCATTGATTTTTAGCAGAGGGAAGTGAGTTAAAATGATGAGTCACTGACCTATTCGAAAATGAACAACCTCCTCAGCGCCATTAGGAGCTGGTAATAGATCATCCTGGACAAGAGCTGGTAAAAGGGGATTAGGGGGTCTCCTTGTGCCTGATGTTGCTCTACGTTGTGTGTGGCTGCTGTTTCACTCAATTTTTTGGGGGGGTAAAGAAGCAGCACACCTTATATATAAATAGCTAACAACTTTTTTTGAGTGTAATTGGAATTGTAAGAGTAATTCTTGTAAGTCCAGCTGTAATTGTTACAGACAAATAATGATAATGTAGTTACGCTGGATGCTATTTTTTCCACTCATTATCCCAATGAACAGTTGGGTCCAGCTCCAGATGTGCATTTCTTTAACTGATCACAGATAAGTTTTTCAGAATTGTGGTGTTTCCAGTGAAGTCTGTGCCCCTTCACTTGCAATTGTGTGCTGGTGTTCACAAGGGAAGAGACAGATGTTGGTTTTTGTTGTGAAAAAAAATCGGAGGTATGTGCTTTGTGTTTTGGGATGACTGTGATCTTTCTGCTGATGTGCTGGCCTTGGGTGTTATGCCCTTGCTGAGGTGATGTGGCACTGGTGGATAGTGTGATTGGAGCTGGTGTAAAGCACCTCTCCCATTAGAGATCTCCTTGTATGGGGATATCTGTTTTAATTTGCAGGGAATTTACCCATAAGATTTCCTCTTGGCAAACTTGTAGTTGCCTCCTCTGCTACCTCCAGCCCAGGCTGAGGAGCTGCTTGCTTGTTCTAGGCTTTAGATAGCCAGAGAAGGTGGAGATGATGTGGAGAACTGAGGTCTGGCATCCTTAGTAACTTGTGAAATACTCTGGGATTCTTCTTTGTGAGAGGTGATGAACATGTAACATTTTTAAATTGAGTAATACTGTAAATTTTTTTTAAAAATACTGTAAATTTTTAAATTTTTTGCTTCTTGCACTGTAAGCCAACATTGAGCCCGTGGTTACTTGCTTCACTATTAAAATGTCAGTCCCTGCCACTTGATCATTTCTTTCCTATCTCTGGTACCTGTACAGGGCTTTGGGATAATAAAGTGGAAGTTTGGTACTGAAATATCTTTGTTTAGTGCCAAGTCTTGACTTTGGGAGTTCAGTCAGTGTTGTGTGCAGATATGATCAATAAAGCTGCTAGTGATGTACTTTGCTATTAAGTCTTAGTTCATTGATTTAAGGAGTTACCAGGAACTAGGGGAATAACATGGTTAATTAAGTTAATTGGATTGTAAGGTCCACAGGGATGGTGCCTCTCTTTGTGTTCTCTGAAGCACCTCGGACACCTCTGATCACTAAAAAATAATGACTTGTTCTTTCCACACACTGGCAGTTTGAACTATTTAGTTGCTTTAAAACTATTTGCATTTCAAGGCAACAAATTTCTACACGGATCATGGAGTTATGGCTTTGTAGCCTTTGGCTTTAGAGGTTCAGGTAGAAATGGAGACAGAGACTTTTAATAGAATTCAGCTAAATGATCCCAAGGAGTCTGGATCCTTGTATTGGTTTGCCAAGATATTTTGCTTAGTGGTTACTTGTGCTCTTAGCAAAAAGCCTGTGGGGCAACTTCTAGTGTGTTTGTATTTTATATCTTGGCCTTAGAGTTAAGTCTAATTATATTCTTCTTGCTGTTCCAGCAAGGCATACAAAGAAATAATACATCCGACTCTAGAAAGATCTATTCTGTGGCATCCATTTTTCAGGAAAGTAAACACATCTCCCCCCATCTTAAATGGAAATTTATTCTGGGTATATAAAGTGAAATCTAGCACAGAAGTATTCTTCTGTAGCTTTTATTTCTTCTAATTTATAGCTCCTCTTCTTCTCCAAGGGAATTGGAGACTTAAACCTCTTGTTATAGGTCTGTAATTTATGTTTTCAAAATTCTATGATTGTTATCTTTCAGTGTTTCTATGAAGCTCTGCTGTGAAGGTACTCAGATAAGGTTGTATATTAAGTATTGGCCAATTTGCTAGGAGCAAACCTGGGATTATAAATTACCAAAACCTCTGCAGTCAGCATGAGCTGGTTCTCATGTTACTGTCTTCAACCTCTTTTGAAGAATTAGGGAAGATGATTTGTGGAAAGATGGACTGGATGAAGCTATTTTGTGGTGGCTGGAAAACTGTACTTGGGCTTACTTTGGATAGTGATAAATTGTCACTATCCACAAACAGATTGAGCGAGATTCCCCTGGCATTTGTAGAGGGTCTGGTAGAAGTCAGCCCTTTCTTTCATGACCTTCTGAAGGAAAAGAGAATATGCTTGTTGCATTTTTAAGATGGCAGCAAGTTGAAAGCTGTTACAAAAACATTGGTGAGGAGAGCGTGGGCTTGATCTCTTGAGACTCTCTCAGGAATATTTTCTGATTCCCTGACTTTGTAGGAAAAGCAAGAAGTAACTGCTATGGAGGATACGTGAGGTCTGCATTTAGTCCTTGTATGAATTACGACTTCTTTTACTTAGAAAAAAGGGGGATGAAGGGAGAAAGCACTTCTGCTGTTTGGCAATGCAGCCAGCAAGTGAAGAAGGTTGTTGAAGTTGGATTTACCTAGTAATTTATTTTGAAACTGTATTTATCCTTTAAAGGTTTAAATTTAGACCTGAGCTATCCTTGCCTTCTGTGTCACCCTTTCTGGATGTTCTGTGACTATTTCCCATGTTTCCAGTTCTACAGGAATCTGGACAGTTGGCTTTTCTGTGTGTGTGGTGGGATTTTTTTGTTTGGGTGTTTTTTAATGGTTTTTTTTTTCTGATGTGTAGTTCTTTTGGTGTTGATTTTTTTTTTTTTTTAGTTTGTGGGGTTTGGGTTTTTTTTTTTTTTTTTGGTTGGTTGGGTTTTTTTTCCCAAAAGCTTTATACACTTTAATTTAGGACATGTCTGCTTCCCCAAATCCAGTTGTGAGAGCAACTTAGCGTTTTTTCTCTTAGCTTGGCTGTTGTTTTTCTTACAGTTGTTTTTTGAAGTGAAACAAACTCTCATACAAAATTCTACTGTTTCCATAGTGCTACCTGTGATGATACAAATGACCCACTTCCCCTTTTGCCCCACCTGTTTGTCTTGTCAGGAGAATGCTTAATCCAAACTCTTCTTAACTAGACTTGTACTATGCTACTGCATATTGGTATGAAGCAGTCTGTATGAAATTAATTTCAATGCGAGAAATTTGGTTTTCATTTTTTTTTTAATTGCCAAATAGAAAACAAAGGTTTTGTATGGCTTTTCTTATTCCTGAGAGAAGAATATTTCTTTACAAAAATACCTTCCTTGAAAAGTGCCACCATGGTTCTTCTCACGAGTAATTGCTACGTGTGGTTGGTACAAAATCAGAAGTACTGAAGAAATGCCTACCCTGACAGTAACTAAACTCTGTGAGGAGAGGTTTTCTGATGCCTCCAAGTGTTGCATGGTTGGAAGAAGGAATTGATGTTGTGTGTTTGTGGTTATTTGTATGGGGTTTTTTTCCCCCTACATGTGGATGTGTGTTTTAAAATCTTGCCTACAGACATCTGTGCTGGCAGAAGCAGCTGTCACTTGAATGAAAGACTGTCCTTGTCTGCTGTGCCTGATGCAGCCTGGCTGTGCCTGTGAGCTCACTGTCACCAGTGCCAATTTATTGGCTGCGCTGTGATTAGACGGAGGCCAGCGAAGGTGCAGGCAGTGCAGTGGACCTTGCTCTCTCTTGCCTGGCCATCCCTGTGGACAGGAGGAGCAGGAGAGGAGGGTGCTGGCACTGTCTGCCATGGGTTCATCGTGGGGTTTGGCAGTGAGCACCTACTGCTCTCCACCAGTTCTCTGCAAAGCTGCAATGAGATGCATGATCAGACACACAGGGCTTGCCCTCCTCAGTGTTTAAAGCTTCTCGGATGTTTTTGCAAATGCCTCTTCAGTTTTTCCCCCATCTTGCCTTGAAGTCCCATTATGCAGGATTATTCCAGCTGCTACAAGAAGCTCATCTAATCAGCTAGGAGACTCTGCTTTATCAGCTCTTCCCAATGTTAGCAAAACCCCTTTTCTCTTTAATTTTCAGTGTCTGGCTGTTACAGGCTCTCATATTAGTTTGGAGAGCTTGTGGTTATGTGTGGAGCTGAAGCAGGGCAGGGGAAGTAATGCTCCTGGAGGGGAGGGTGAGGGCTTGCCCAGGTCTTCTCAGTCAGCATTGAGTTTCCACTTCTCTAGACCCAGTGGAATACAAATCTCTGTGGTATGGAACAAGGAACTTCTAGTGAAGTCTTCTGTTGTAAGTATTTTAGATCTAAAGAATTGCATTATTCAGGCTGTAGTCTTGCAAATTACATGCAGAGCTGTGCAGATCTGTTCCCTCTTCCCAGGCTACTAAGTCCTCTGGGATGCTGCTGCTTTTACCCCTCTCAGTAACTGATAGTGGGGTACAAACTGGTCACATTAAAGCACTTCTGTCAGCAGCATAGGTATCATGTGCCAGCTTTTTCCAGTGGTGCACTGCTGGTGTGGGCACTGCATTACCTGTGTGGGTAATGTTTCAGATGGCAATCCCGAAATCCTCTCTTTCTGGCAACAGTGATGGCTGTCACCACAATATCCCAGGGGACACAACAAGCATAAATGTATCTTTGCCTTAACTGCCTACACCCTGGAATGCCATTGCTGCTACACATCTCTCTGTGCGCAACTGCTGTTCAAATGGCAGCACCTCTTGGGGCCTCAGATGTCCTGGGTTTCTCTAGCCTGCAGGAGGAGTTCTCACTGAAAACCTCACAATGGAATTCCAGAATGACAGTGCTTACCTGAGTGTTGCAAATATTTGTGTGAGAGGGATAAACACCAGTGCTGGAGAAGGGGAAGAGACCACAGCAAAGGAGATGAGCAGAAGTGCTGGTGCTGATCCTCTTGGCCAGAACCAGAAGCTGCACTAGGCAAAATGCCATTGTCAGTGAGCAGTGATGGAAATCCCATGACATCTGGAGGAGGAATGCTGAAATGTTTCTGGAGGAGAAAGATTGCCAAAGGGAATTAAGGGCAATGCACTTGCAAGAGTTCTTGAGCAGAGAGGAACTCAGAAGTTGAACCTGGTGAAGGGATGTGAGGTTAGATAGGTGCCTTTGTTCTGTGAGTCCCCAGCTCCCCTTACCTCCATCCTGAACACCTGCAGCAGGAAGCCTGCCTTTGGAAGCAGTCATTTTACATTATCTATATGCGTAGGCTGTTTCAGGCAAAGCCGTCCAAAAGAAAGAACAAGAAAAAAGGGAATAGTAAAGCACCTTCAAACTATTCCAAGTGCTGCCTCTGCAGTGGATACAGTTTCCAGCAGCACAAATCACTGCATTGCAAAAAGCAAAGCAAACAGGGGAGCACCTGAGTACTGAAATAAGCTCTGAAATAAAAATAAATCCTTGCAAGCAGCTCAGCAACAGCTCATTTACTTCTCAGGATTTTTTTTTTTTTTTAATGGGGAGGGGAGGGAATGGAACAAGGTTTAAGCATTCGAAGACCTCAAAGTAGACTTTCCCCACTGTGAGAGTTCATTTGCAGCAAACTACTTAAGTAGTAGATAGGGAGATTTGGGTGTAAAAAAGAGGGAGTAAGAGTTTGAGGCTCTTTGAATTGGTTTGGGGTACTGAGCAGTGCAATGTGTCTCTAGGTAGAGTTGCAGACAGCTTTCAGGGCCTTTGTCCCTTTTGTGCCCTGGCAGCACCTTGATCTAGTCTTCCAGTGGGTGTTTCAATCCTGCCTGTCCACAGTCTCCTTATCTAACCCACTGCAGTAGCATTTCTCATCTCTGAGGTCAGTACCAGAGCACAGCAGCCCACACGGCATGGATCAAGCCTCTGCCTATCCAGAGCCACTGTAACTCAAGAAATTTGCCAGCCAGGTTGTCTCACTGATCTGCCTGTGCACTTATTCAAGGTACTTGGCAGGTCACAAAGGACTTGAAAGCTTACCTATCTTCTGCTCTTGACACGGTGATGCTGGAGTGTCTAATGTGACTCACTGCACGTTATTCTCAAGGTTGCTATGGACCCCTTCTGGGGAGTTTTTTCATTTTTATGGCTTCTTGTCTGCTAAGCCCTTATGTCCCCTGCTGGACACTGTGACCAGGAGGAAGAGGCTGTATAGCTTTCTTTGGAGCTCAAGGCTGGGTGTTGGAGAAATGAGGCAATAGAAGACCAAGTCTGGGAGGAGTGCAAGAAGGTAAATACAAGCTGCTGGCTTTATCTCATGATGGAAAGGTGTGGGAATACCTTTCAGAAAAACTTGTTACAGTCTGATAAAGTTTAACTTTGTAGAAGTGATGATGTAGTTATTCTGGCATCCAAAATGGACCACCCTGTCTTGCCTCCTTGCCCAAATAAGAATTGTAAAATTCTTAAACCACTGTTGAGAATTACATTTATAGCTCAGGTCAAACTCAAGGACAAGGAAATGTGTGAGGATATTCCTTGTATCTGACTGTTGAGAATCATCAGACAGCCAGTCTGAGCTGGTTGCCTGGACCTCAGTCCTCTGCCACCCCTTCGATCACACTTTCCATCCTAGGTTGGTTGGTTTTGTTTGTTTTCTTGTGTGCAAGGTTATGAGGTGTCACATGCACCAGCATCCTTTCAGTTCATCACACACATGTAGCTACTGTACAGTTTTCATTCACTGTCAGCATCATTTACTTCTTGGGTTCCTTTTTTTGTATTTTCCCAACAGGGGAATTTTAAGGAGGCTGCTGGCAAACTGCAAGTGAAGATGATGTTGGATGGAATTTCTTTGCCTAACTTTGCCTGTCTGCCCCCTGTCCTTGTTGCAGAAGGGAAGTCAGTGGTTTATCTCCTTTTCCCTGTCCAGAAACTTGGGATATATGTGGGCAGCAGGTCTGCAGGGGCTGCTTCCCCCTTTGGCTCTAAAGGGGAGCTGGAGTGACCACCTGAGGTGGAGACACCCTCGCTGCCAAATCCAGTGCTCTGGCCAGATGTGGTTGGTAGTAAGTGATGGGTGGAACAACTAGGCCCAAGCTCTCTGTAAGACTGGATGTGCTTTAATGGGGCAGGTGAAGACATCCAGAGAGGCTGGGTGTCCCCAGCCAGGAAGCTTCTTTGCTGACTTTGAGGTGGGAGGAAATGGAACTGGAGATTGGATAAAAGTGAAAGTTGAGTTGTTCTTCAGCGGAGGCTGTGATTAGTGGTTCAGATATGCCAGTCAGTCCATTAAATCCTAACCTTGCTTATCAAGTCTTCAGAGATCTCGCTTTCAAAGCAGAAGGCCTGGGATGGTGGCTAAGGGTGGGGAGAAATGAATGATGGAAAGATTTGGTGTCCCAAGTTGGAGCAGTGTCTTGGCTGACTGACAGATGGCCTCTTTCATCTTTGTTGGCCTACTCAAAAGACCAATTACTTGGTATAAATCCCTGCTGTGCTGACTCTTAAAGATCTTCATTTAGGGTAGTCCCTTCTGCCCATGTTTTCTCCAGCATGCTGTGGGCATCAGTTTAATAGAAATAAAAATTGATTAGTGTGGTTCCTAGTGAATCTTTCAGGGGTTTGGCATCAACTGCAAATAATGTGTGTGCAGCTGTTTAGTGAAGGGGTGAGATGGCTGTTACTCCTCTTAAAAATTGATCAGTGCTATTCCTGGATATTGATCTGAGCTGCCTGGACAGAAGATGAGCCAGCCCTGTCTAAGGGCACATGGATGGCACTTTTTGAGGAGTCTGGGAAAACAGCTCACTATCTGGGACAAGAAAGGACCAAGAGTAAACTATCTTGTATTTAAACCTTTTTTCACTAAGAACTTTCCCTACAGTCATGCTTACAAGTTTGGGGTATGGAAGGTCCTGGTGTTTAGCACCAAGTGGAAGCTGTAAATGGCATTGTGGCTGTACGAATCTAACACATGTCAATGTTTTATATTTGCTTAGGGAAAGCATACGCTGCATCTCCCAGGCATAATTCCCATTGTAGTGGATGCAGGCAGGATGACAACCGCACCAAGGAACTGTCCTCTAGCTCATTCCAGCATTGTATTTAGTTGATTTGTGATAAATGGTTTGATCAAAGTCTGTATTGGCCAATTGGGAAAAGCAGTCTGTCTGCAGGTGGCTCCAGTCCTTGTCATTTTTTCCTGTTGCTCTTCATTGACAAAAATTCACATGCTTTGCTAGGCTCCCCCTGAGCTCTGTGTGTATCACTGCTCTTAAATGAGAAGGGCAGGCAAGGTGTGGTGAGGTGAGGAGGACCTTGCCTAAGGAAGAAATGTGCCCACAAACCAGAACTAGGGAGTCCCTCTGCACTCTTCTATGGCATTAAATCCTACCATGCAGCTCATCTTGTCAGCAGGAGGTCAGAAGGGATGCCCAGTAAACAGCCACCTCTGTCATGTATTCTCCTTCCTTGTCACTTCTGTCCTTTCCTGAAAGCTGAGTTTGGCTTTTCCTTTGTAATAAAAGCTGATGAGGGGAACAAGATATCAGGGAGGGTATTCAAGTCCAGATTGCTTGGTATTTAGCCAGGTATCCACAGGCTAGTGTCTCCTATATTGTACATCCCCTTTGCTGAGCACCTTGTGGCTGCAGAGCCTCTTCTCTCCTTTTAGGCAGTGCTGGCTTTTGGGAGCCCTTACCTGGATGCTCATCCCAGGCAGTGCCTGGCTGGGTCAGAGCTGTGCTGGGGGCTGACCCTAAAACTCTGTGTGTAATAACAGTGTGATCTCTCCATTCTGTGTTGGAAATTTGTCACCAAGCACTGAAAAGTAGCAGGGTTCGGGCTGTTGTGATTTTTTGTTGTGGTGGGGTTTTTTTGTTGTGGGGTTTTTTTCTAGCTTGTAATCCACCTTGAAATGAAGAGTGAATACATTTCTGTTGTCTTTATGCCCCAGGGAAGTCTGTGTGTGAAAAGAGAAGGTTAGAGAGTTCAGGAGTTAGTTGCATGGGATTAGCTGGGAGGCAGATGGGGACCTTTTTTATTCGCTTGGTAGTATACTGAGTCTCTATAAGGGTAGTAGGTTTGTCTGTGTTAGTATCTTTCCATGGAAATTTATCTGAAAATAGACCCATCCATCAGGAGAAACAAGCTCTGTTGTGCACCCAGCTGTTCCTTCGTGGTCAGTGGCTGGAGGGCCATAATTTTTGCTGCTGTGCTGGCTCTAACAAAGCTTTCCTCTTGCCTTCCTCATGGATGTCCCAATCAGAGCTCAGGATGCTGTGGGGCTGGGCATGTTGCCTGATCAGTGCTGCTCCTAAATCCTAGGAAGTGGGGTTACAAGTAGACTGGGCTATCGTGTTTCTAAGCACACTGGTGGAGGTGTCCAGCTCGGCTCGAGTGGTGGGTGGGGCTGGGGGACAGTGCCCAGAGCCTGGGTTCTGGCATGTGGAGTACCAGCACCTGCACCCTGCCCCGGGGCTGGCTTGCCCTGCTTGCTGCAGAGTGTTGGTGCCTGGCATTTCAGTGCTTGTCCTTCAGCCCTGTGCTCCTGAATCCCTTCTTGAAAGTGTTACTGGGGGAGGAAGAGACACCTTTGGGCTTGAGGCTGAGTTTTGCTGTTGCTCTAAGCCAACAACAAAAAACCCTCATTGGAATTGGAGGATGCAAGACTGGGAGAAAATTTGCTAGCAGAGCATTAATTTTGCAGCCAAGATTAGCTGTTGAGGAAAGTGCAAGCCAAATATCCTAGGATAAATTTCCCATAATGGAGCTTCCTAAAGGGGCAGCAGTCTTGCAGTGATAGTGCTGGTGCCTTCCATCCTTAGCACGGCATGGAAGCAGTTTTTCATTGCTGTTTGGCACCTCCTGCAGAAGACTGCAGCAAACTTTTCCTTGCCTCCTTCTTGCAGGTTTCACAACTGTTAATAATTCATTTCCCTCTTTTCAGGTTTTTCGGGTGTATGGTGGAGATTTTTTGCACAAATCTCAGTCCCTTGCCACCTTCACATCCTGTCTAAGATTATTTAATAACATACAAATATCTGCACAGAAACAGGGCTGCTGGCTTTTGGGTGATGACTGTATTAGCTGTGCTGCTGACAGCTCCTTGCATTTTGTGCTGGAGGATCGCTTAAACAATGAAATAAGCCCCTGGGGAAAGAGGTAGGAAGGCCGCTGTTTGATATTTAATGCTTGACTGCACAAGGAGGGCATGGAAAAATCAAGCCCCTTGGGAAGGTGCCAGGCACGAGGCCCACACAGAGAAGGATGCTGGAGCTGCCTGGGTCATGTGCTGGCTGCCTCTGTCACTCTGGGTGGCTTTGCAGTGACTGTGAGCATGACCCCAGGGTGATGCTGTGGGAATGAAATTGCTGTTAATTGCAGCAGTCTGGTCCTCTGGTTCTGGCTTGCCAGGATTTCCTGAGAGACTTCCTTTACCAGATCAAGTTTCTGGGGTGTTAAACACAACAACCCGTGGTAGGTGGTACCTGAAATAGCTGATCTTGTTATGTCAAGATATGTTATGTTCATCTGTTGGACCTCTTGTTTGGACCAGTGGGTGATGATCACTCCATACCTGAAAACATATTTCAGAGTTAGCGAGTATTCAGACGATGGAAGAAGAATAATTAATGACACGGAAAAGCTTTTCTTATGTGAAAGAAAGAAAAGACTGAGAACCTACCCCCAAGCCTATGACCTTTTAATGATATCTGTAATGAGGAAGGAAGGATAGAGCTTTTTGCTCTATCTGTTCCACATATGGAAGAAGGTTTGGATGGCTTCCTCCATCAGCAGCATGAAAGACATAAAGGCTTTAATCTTTCAGAGCCTGGTAAATCTTCCATGAAAATCAGTGAAATGGCTTCAGGTGATGGACATGCGAGAGCAGGTCAAGCCTGACCTCTGTGGCTGAGAGGTTCACAACAATGTTCAATCCATTAGCTGATCCATGTTTCATACATCCCTTAGATCATCCACTGGCAGAAAACATCCTCTGTGCTCTTTGTTTTCCCTCCTTAGGTAGTTTTTTCTCCTTGTGTGGTGGTAAATGAATCTCTTTGTAGGAGAGGAAAAGACATCAGGGTAGTAAGGCACATGCAGCAAGCCAAACAACATTATTTGGGCTAACATCCTAGGAGTGACAGGTTTGTCATTACTGAGCATTTGGATTGACAAAACAGCCACCTACTGAGCCATGCTGCATGTGCCTAAAATGTACATCATTGTTGCTGTCTTTGTGCACACCTGATCTTGCACAGTGTTAGGCAGAGTCAGAAATAACCTTTTCATGGTTAAAGTCATCTCAAAATTTCCAGGTACTAGTTTTACTTTAAATTACAAAATAAAAAACTCCTAGAAAAGTAAATAAGGAAGCATGTCTTCTAATGTAAATGTGTGTGTGTTTATATATTACAATTTAGGCATTCATTATGTCTAAACTGAAGTGAATCTACCCAGCATGCTGAGTCTAATTTCTAACATTGCTTACTTCCCAGTATTTCTGCTGTGTCCTGTTACCAACAAATTTTTCAAAGCAGTGTGATGCATCTTATAGGTAGGATGTGGAGAGCTGGAGAGATTTGTCCAGGTTGCAAAGCTGTAACAGGACCTGGTTTCTGATGGTTTAGCAGACTGTATTGCCTTCCTTGCAGGGATGAGAGACCCCCTTTACAGCTGGAAGCTTTGCAGCTCCTGGGATTTTTGTGCAAGGGGGTTTTGCTATTTTTATGATTTGGGGTCAGGTTTTCGCTGGAGTAGTTTGAGGTGGTGTAGAAACTCATTCTTTCCTAAACTGCTGTTCTCAGGCTATGGGTTTTTTCTTTCTTCCCTTCTACAGAGCTTGGGCTTGGAAATGTCTCCTCACTGAAATAAAAGGTGGTCTTGAAACTTTATGGCAGGCTCATCATTTCTCAGAGTGTTACTCTGCTATAATAGTTATCAAAGCACTAAGGAAACTGTGGCAGCTTTACTTTGCTTTAACTCCTTCTAGTCACTGAACTGTAATCCTAGTGTTTACAGCAGTATAAAAAGTGTCATTAAGCTGATCATAAATCACTTGGTTTGCCGGGAAAGCTGTTAGGACCATTCTGGTCCCACAGAAGATGTGCTTGGTTTGTGATGACAACTTTAGATGCAGCTATGGAAGGAAAAATCCAAACCAAACTAGTGCAGTGCAAGCAAGAGATTGGTATTGGCTGGAAGGTGTCAGTACTGGCAAACCTGGAGCTGAAATAAGCAATTTAGTCAAAGTGGATGTGTTTATGAATCCTTGCTGGGCTTTGCTGTTTCTGGGAATGACTTGTGCCAGGAGTGGTGTAACTTACCCAGTGCTGCCTGCATGGAGCAGAGTGATCCAGTAGTGGTCACTTGGTTTTTTCCACGTACAAATCTGGAATTGCATTTCTACCCTCCTGTTGCTCTACTCTTGGTACAGAATAAGATGTTTCAGGTGCATGCTGAAGATGTGCAGAGTTCACCATGTGCTGGAGCTGCTGCTGCAGGAAGGAGCAGTGCTGTGCAACTTCCCTGCAACAGGCCTATCTTGTTATCTGCCACCTGTGTGTGACCCCTTTTGTACAGAAAATTTCAGTGCTAAAAGCTTCCAATTGGACAAACGTGTGTGTTTAGAGCTGGGAGTTAATTTGGAGTAGATTATTTCATGCTCAGAAATTCACAGCCTTTTTTAATTGTCCTAACAAACACCAGTGCTCTCCCCATTCAGGGGGCCACTGTATGGGGGGTGACTTGTGATGTCCAGCCTGTGTGGCTGGGCCAGAAATGGCAACTGCTTGCTGTGTGCTGTTGGGCAAACATGTCTGAAGATCGTGAATTAAGTCCTTCATATGTGGATTAAAGTAACATGCCAACTCTAGGATGTGGAGGAAAAGGAGATTTCCCCCCCCCCAACAGCTCAAGTCTATTAGACAGGGCTGCTGGAGTGCTAGACACTGCTTTCATCCCAGAAGTTCATCTTTCTCTGTGCCTGAGTTACTCTGCTTCATTTAAAATGGGTCTTCAAATCGGTTTTTGCTAAATTGCTGCAAAATCCTGTGTGGATGCTCTTCAGTTGATTTAATCTTGGTTTATGTTGATTTAGTTTCTTGCCAACTTTTGCTAAATCCATTTGAGACAGAGTTAAATCAACTTATGAGTGTCCTTGCAATTTAATTAAATCGACTGATGTAGCTAATGTAACTGATTGTAATTAAACGCAAGCAGCTTTTATATAAAGACAAGCCCCTGAGGGTGTTCAGGAAATCCCATCTTATGTTCCCATTAGTCCCTAAAAGGAGTTTGCTCACAGTTTACCATCTCTGCCTCTGATCCCTGTCTCAGAGCAGAGCTGGCTGTGTTGGGCCATGCCTTGCATTTACGATAAACCCCATCCCAGGTGGACCAGCCCCTGTGCCAGCCATCCCTTCCTTGTGTGGCCATGTGCCCACAGCCCCATGGGGCATGGCACTGGCTTGCTTCCTGCCCTAGATGAATAATAACCTGCTCAGGTTATTATTATGAAGTCAGTCATACTGAATACTGACTTTTGCTTAGAAATACATTGCTTTTTCTTGTTCTCAGCTTCCAACTGGAGGCAGTGGCCTGTAATGATGTAATCTTCCCAATAACATTGAGATCCCATGCCCCAAAGGCTGCTTGTTGATCTCCAGCAAGGAGCTTTGCTAATTAAGGGAGCAAAGATTCTGTGTTAACATGAATTTCCATGGTTCTGAGTGATAGAAGAGAGGACCAGATGGGAGAGCAGCCAGAGCAGGCTGTAACATTGGGGCATTTTTTGGGTTTGTTGTTGTTTTTTTTTCTTATCTCCCTCCGGCATTGCATGGACTTTCTGCAGTGATAACAGCAACGGGAAAGACAAGGAGTGTCTTTCTTCTTCCACCTCCTGCTACCCTCAGAAGGCTGGGTAGCAAAGGATGAGCCGTGGAGGCACCATTTGTGACCGTGTGGGCTTTTAATTTTCTATTTTTTTTTCTGCTCTGTTTCTAGCTCAGTTCACACATTAAGAAAACATTAATAGCCTCTGATGATAGTTTCATGCTCTGTTTGCATCCTTCCTAATGGGAGTGCTCCCTCAACGAGCCGAGGTGCCATGTGCAGACGTGCCACTCAGTGACAAGCCCACGAACAAAGAGAGAAACCCACAGGGGTCTGCGGGGCTGTTCATGCCCTGGTGCTCAAGGCTGTTCCCATTAGCCCCTGAAAGGAGTCTGCTCACAGTTTACTGTCTCTGCCTCTGATCTTGTCTTCAAGGGACTTCAGAGATCAGCTTTGGGCCCTGCGGACCTGGACTGGGCTCTTGTGCTGCCTCTGCTGCCAGATGTTTGGATGGAGATTCTTTTCCAAGGGGCATCAACCCTCCGTGGGCTCCACCTTACCAAGGGCTTCTGAGCTCTGCATTCCCCTCTCATCTGCCTCTTCTTTCAGCCTGGGGTAACCCTGAATTTTTCTTGTGCCCTATTACCTCTCTTTGCAGCTGTGCCATGCCTGCAAGAGCAGTGGGAGAGTGGCACTTGAGCTTAGTGAGCTGAGCAAAGTCATCAGCACAAGAGGCGATGAAAGAGGAAAATGGTCCAGGAGAAACCCAATGTGCACGGGGTTCTGAGCATTGTGGCCAAGGAGTAGGAGTTCAAATCAGAAGGTGAGGTGGGAGCCAGCAGAGCTTCAAAAGCTTTAATGGGAGGGGATTTGTGGACAAAAAGGGAAGCAACTGGCTTAAAAAAACAAATAAATTGATTTCTTTGTGTGATTATTTGTAAAGCTGCCAAACCCAGCTTTGCTAGGATGGAGTTACTGGTGGAAACTAGGGTCATCTTGTAACAGCTGATTGTAAAATCCAACTGTCTTGAAGGGTGGTAAGTTCCAGATCTCGGAGCAGCATGTCAAAAGAGACAGGGCAGCCTTTGGCTGACATATTTCAAGGCAGTGTTGGAAATGGGCCAGGCTGGATGGCTGAAGTGAAGCTGACATCTTGCAGAATAGCTGAGAAAAGCTGAGCAAGGAAGAGGTGAACCAATGAACCAGCAGACACGAGGCTGCTGAAAGCCTTTGGGAGTGAGGGAGGGAAGGGACCCTGAGAGGCACTGAAGGTAAAAATGTGTGATACAATCTTTCTCAAATCTGTAGAAGTTGAGTGGGGGGGGAAAAAAAATCTTAAGGGACAGCCCAGATGTTCATCTGGGTGTGAGGTGGAGCAGATAAAACCATTTGCACCTAAAAATAGATTTTGCTTCTGGAAATGCTATAGCAAAGAATGAGTTCAAAACACTGAATTTTGTTCGTTTGTTCAAAATCCAATTTGGTGTGCTCTGCTTGCCCTTAAAAATGCATTTAGATTTTTAATGAGTGAAAAAATTTGGAAAGTGATTTTGATTATTTTGATGTTGTTGAAAGAGAAGTACTTGCAGAGAAGTTAATGAAGGAGAGAAAAAAAGGATATTTATAACATTTCTCAGCCTTCTCTCTAGCACCAGGGAGTGTTTTTGTACAGCAGGATCACAAATGTGTTGCCAACAACCATCAAGGCAGAGGAAGGAAGCAGAGCGGAGGTGGTGGGGCATGAGAGGAGCGTGTGCCATGTGCAGTATGTACCTGTGTGAGGTGTATGTAGCACCTATACGCCAGTCAAAAGTGCACTTCAGTGATGAAAACAGCCTGTGAGTGCTATAAACATGAAAAAACCAGGGGTACTGCTGGTGCAGGGATGTGCTGTGAGGTATTCTGAACCTACAGTAGGTGCCCCCCAGAGAAAAATGGGCGGGGAGAGTGGGAAGAGGATTAGAAACCTCCAGCAGTGAGCGTGGAGTCTGGTGAATGTTAGTATGAAACATGTGGGTGTTACCTAACTCCTTTAATTGAAACTTTTTTCCTGTGTTTTGAAGATTTAGCTCCCTGATTTTTTCTTTTTTTTTTTTTTGTTTATCCAAAAGCCCTTAGAAAACCAACAGCATCAGTTTGCAACAAAAAAAACCCCTACAAGCAAGTTTCCTTGGAATGTTGGGCCAAGATGTTCTTATGGGTGGGGAGAAAGAAATTTTAAACTGAAAACTATCATCTTGCATGAAAAGGAGATGGCTTGGGTTTATTTTATTGGTTAAACCCTTCACAACACCCTCTTGTCACTGTAAGTGTATCTTTAATTATCTGGAAAACATGGCTCTATCCTGTGGAGAAAAGATCAGGGAAATCAGTGATTGCATTTTAAGGAGTGCACTCAATAGATATTTCCTATTTTAGCTGCGAAGATGTGGAGCAGGAAGGGAGAAAAAGATGGAGAAATAGGACTGTAGAAAAAAAAGCAGTGAAGGGAAAAATGAGACATAAAGTAACTACTGCTGGTTCAGTATTTATTTTTTTTATCCTGCTGTATTTTCCTGCAGGAGTTCTCTTCTAGAATGGTTTTGAGGAGAGGGATAGGATATGAGCTTTCAGTACTGATACTAATATACTTAGCAACTCTGCAAAAGAAATGATTGAATGAAAGAAGTGAATAAAATCCCTAACATTGACCTGGCTTGTGTGAACCCCTCATCTGCAGATGTGTAGCAAACATTCTGTGTGAATCTGAGCTTATTTGTAAAATTTGTCCTTTGTGATATTTTTTTGAGAGGCTGAATGCAATATTTGAGAAGAGTTTCTCAATTCTATTTCTTCTTTTTTTTTTTTTTTTTGGCAAATGAATCAGTTCCATTTGGGAAGGACAGAGGCACTTGGTAGCCTGGAGATGGGATCCTGAGAGCAATGAGGCCCATCCTCCTGCCATCATGTGTGGGTTGCTAATGGCAGGAAGGAAGGGTTATGAGGACTGTTAATAAATATCTTACTCAGAGATCTGCAAAACCACACAAAGTCCCAAACAGGGCAGGAGATGGAACACAAATCATGTACATGCACAAAGGGAGCATACTTACGCAAGAAGGGAGCACGTGGTCATGCAAGAGGAATTGGGTGGGTTTTGAAATGTAGTTTTATTTCATTAAACAACTGTTTTTTCAGGGTATCTTTCTCAGCCACACAGATCCTGCTGCAAGCATCCTTGTGTTTTGCTGCTTGGTAGACTATGAAATGTACTTAGTCACAGTGCTCTGTCCCTGACCACAGAATCACTCTGATCTCTCACTAATAATTCTTATTAATTTTTTTTTAAACTTGACCTCTTAATTCCCTGTGAAACAGGAGCAAATATATACTCCCAGCACAACTGTGACATTCCTGGGCAGTAATTTCTTTCCTCTCTCTATGCTCCGAAGATTCGTAAGACAGGTTTTAAAACTAAAGCAAAAGGCACGGTAGCTTTGTGCAGTGTCTTCAGGGGAAGGTCCTGCTCCTCCGTGGAGTGCTGGCTGCAGGATGCTGTTGGGTTTGGTGGGCACTGAGCGCTGTAGAAACTGAGGCACAGGCGCTGTGTGAGCGCTCCTTGGTGGTGGCTGTGTGTGTTCTCCACCGCCAAGGCTGAACGGGTGGGATTTCTTCCCAGAACATGCTTAGAGTGTGGCTATAGGTAGGAAGCTTGTTACACTTTTGCCTTTGTCCTGAGTCCTCCTAGAGCTGTGCTAGTCCCATCAGCTCCATGCCCAGAGCCTGCTCTTTAAAGCTGCATTTTTGCCTTCAGGTTAGACTGTTGTCCCTTAGCCTTTCCCTCTGTGATGGCAGGTGCTGTCCTGCTCACCCATGGAGGAAACAAAACACCTGAGTTACCCAGGAGTTCTTGCATTTGGCTTGTGGTTTGTGGGGTGGTTTTCAGGCTCCTGATAGCACCTGTGTTTAGCAACTGTTTAAGGAATTTGCAACTGTTGCCTACTTCTCCATCCCCTCCAAACACTGCTGTTCAGGATTTTATATCAATCCGCAGAGGTTGAAACAAAACAAAGTGAAGCAGGAATAAGCGTAGAAGTTAGCTGTGAGCTAACCTAATAGCTGTCTGGTAGAACAGGAACTCACTTGTGACCCAAATTAGAGATAAAATTAAAACAACTCTTCAAATGTGTTTTCTTTCTGCTTTCCTCTGCTCGTCTGGGAGTTGAAATGAGAGAGGACATGACAAAATATTGAGCTGAAGCCTGCTTTCTTTGCTGAGTCTGGCCCTGCTGTAATCCTAACTGCTTGTGACTGAGTAGGGTTTGAAGGATCACAGGCCGGGGGGTTTTGATTTGCTCTTTAAAGAGATTCACATGTGACTGAAGCATCCCTGACTGTGTGACTCTCAGCTGGTCTTTTGTGAAGCTGGGGTTTGACTCTGTTATCTCATGCTGCATAAACTGTAGCTCAGCCTGCAGCTTTCAGATGTGGGTATCTTAGTGACNGCTCAGCCTGCAGCTTTCAGATGTAGCTGAGTGATGCAGCTTAGTGATGCTGCCTGGATTTTCTACAACTTCTGTGCAAATTTCTGACTGGAGCTGTTGTACACGTGTGTCACACCTTGCTGTGGCCAGGCATGCCTAAGCCTCCAGCACAGCTGTGTTTCCCTGTACAGCTGCATTTGTTTACTGCCACAAATGAGGAGAAGGGAGCTGAAGTCAGGAGATAACAACTAAACAGCTATGGGAGACTGAGTAAACCTGTTGATGTAAGGAGACCTGAGGAAGGAGGGATGCAGAGAGCTCATAGGTGCACACACAGGGGTGAATGTGCACTCCTGCATCTTCATGTCCTCAGTGATCATTGATCTGTTCTGTGGGCCCATGGAATTGCTCTGGTAGTAACTGTGCTGCTGATCCTGCTCTCCCCATCTCTTGGCACTAGACAAGAGCAAATGGAACTTCTGCAGGTCACAAGAGAGCAGAGGTGGTTTGGCCACAAGAAGTTCTCAGTCTGGTGTGGAGAAGTTACTGCACAGAACCACCTGTTTTTAATTAATCTTTTGAACCAATTTGGTTCTAGCAAACCAATTCCATTAACAGACTAAGCAGAATAATGACAGGCACAGCTGCTATAATTCCTTGTTACACTTCTAGTTGAAACAAAATCCTCTTTGCATCAGGAAACACTAATGTGTTCATTATGAAATCTTTGGTAGTTGGGCACATTCAAATGCTTCACATGTGTTTTCATAATTTTTCCCCTCCCTGCTATATGAACAAAGTATGTAAATGATGACTTCTCCCCAGAGAAACAGCTAATTGATGTATTAATGTTCCTGAGATAAATCAAATTGAGGTCCTCTGCTATGCTTAGCTATAGGGTAGATTTACATAGTAGTTCTAGTGTTCTTTGGGATTATTTCAATTGGTTTTGTTGCTTATTTACCAGCCAGACCTGTGTTCAAATAGTCAGTTTCTGCCTTCAGGGAACTGGAATGTGCTTGAATTATGGTCTCAGCTACAAAGGAAAAGATACTGGCTCAGACCATCTATCTATCTCAGTTATCTGATCCCTGCTAGTACTAAAGGGTGGCCAGAGAGAAGGGGACAGTGTCAGTGTGTACACTGGCTGCTTGTTCCTTGTGTGCAGCCTTTTCCCTGCTCCTGCCTGCCAGTCCTGGCTGAGTGTCCTGCTCCTGGAAAATTGGCTGCAAGTTGGTGATGCTGTACTGAGACTCACCTGTGCTTTTGGCCTCTCCCCCATCCTTCAGCTGCAAGTTTCACAGTGCAGCAAGGACAACAGTCCCGCTTCAGTTGGTTTAAATGACATGTCCTTGTGTATGCCCTAAATCACCAGAGTGCCGGTATCTCCAGCTAAAAGGCCAAATGCTTAGGGAGGAGGGAAATATTGCAATGCTAGGGCATGAATGATCAGGTTGTGGAGTAGGCAAAATATGAAATCCAAAGAGACAAGAGGGAAATGTAGGTTCAGACCTGACTTGTGATCTGACACTCAGCTTTTGAAGGAATGCTTCCTGCTTGTCATACTTGCCATGTGCCTGCGCATGGATGCTTTGTGTGTTGCTGCCCTTCGGAGATTTGCAGCTTACCCTCGAGATCTGACGTTGCTAATTTCTGAAGTGCTAGTTTTCCAAACTGGATTTATCACTAAGAAACAGATGAGGTTTCATGGATTAGACTCAAATCATCGACCCTGAGAGATGGTGTAGAAGGAGGGGGGGTGGTGCTGGCATGGGCTGCATTTCCTCCCTCCTGGAGCAAGTGGGAAGCAGGAGCCAGGAAGGATCCCAGGTTCTCTCTTGAGCCTAAGACTGGGCACTGTCTCTTATCCGTGCTGCGGTGTTGTCATCCAAGTGTTTGCCTGTAAGTGGCCTTCTCCTGGGATGCTGTATCTCACTTCATCACTGTGAGGAAGTTGTAAAGCTTTCTGGTCTTGTTAACAGCTGTACCATCTCCTGGTGTGCTGATTTCAGGTCTAGCTGGTGAAACAGCCTGGCTACCCGCTGTGAGGGTTGATCTGCTGGAGTCATGCCATGGGGTTTCATGTCCAAAAGCTGTCGTTTACCTTCAGATGGGATGCTCTTGTAAATTGCTCCAGTTTCCTTGTGTATTTCTACAATGCATAAAAACCCATTAGAGCCCTGATGTGCATCTGGGGTCTCTTACCCTACAAACATAGAGTAAAAAGGGTATTGTTGAACTCTTGGGGAAAGGCACTGGTTTGCTGTGATGGGGCTACAGCTGCTTCTGTGCCCTTAGGGACATGATACTGCTCTGTCTGTGTGGGTCCTGTTACCTGCTGCTGCACATGTGGGGCAGCTCTTGCAGTCAGTGACCAAGCTGGCATTTGTGCTAGACCTACACTGTGTACAGGCGTGAAGAAATGGGCTCTTGGTTTTTGTGGAAATGATGTTTTCAATGAAACAGCACAAGGGAAGGGAAGAGGGAAATCTAAGTCACTGGGATAATTTTGAAACTGTCTGCCGCACTGTGAGATTTTGCTGAGTGATTTGAGAAGTAGTGTTCACAGCTTTATCAGCTTAGCTTAGTTAGGAAGAACAAGAAGTTAGAGAGTGATGGAGGCCAACCTTCAGAGACCAGCTTTGTCAGAGAAGGAAGCTGCCAAGCACAGCTTTATGTGACTTGTGCAGTGGAGCAAGACTGGAAATCCTCATGGCTCCAACTTTAAGCAGCTTGCTGCAGATAAACAAACACAAAATCCTCTGCCGACCGCATCCATCCTCTTGCATAGGTGTGTGTCTGCAGGCACATACTCACCCTCTTAGTAAGCACATCCCTATCTCAACTTTCCCACCTGAGGTAGCTCCAGACCTGCTCCAGAAAGATAAACAGGGAGGGTGCATAAACCCCTGCTCTGATTGCTCCCCATCTGGGATTAGTTTCTGCTGTGTTAGCTAGGGAGATGCAGGTGTCCAAGCCGAAAGCTGCTGGGCATTTGTGATGGCAGTCAGGAGGTGAGTGTAAGCAGCTGCAGCACCCCTGCAAAGGGAATGCTGTTCCCAGCTTGATCAGCCCTCAGGTCATGGGGCTGCATTCTTTCTGTGGAACATGCCTGTTGTCTTTCCCGTTGCTCTCACTCTGTCACTGCAGATTGTGAAATACGTGGGTGTTCAGCAGGTATCAAAGACGATATTGAGTCTGCTCTTTTTATGGTTAAAAATCCAGGACCACTCTTCTCTAGAAAAAATCCAGGGTATCCAATGGAGTTACGCCAGCAATGTACTTGGCATGGCAGGCTGATTGTAAAATCTGTTTGCTTCTCTGTGAATAAACCCTTGACACCTCATTTCACTGAAACCCCTGGAGAGTGATGTGCAGCTTCTTCTGATAAATACTGGTTGATCAACAAGGATGCTAAAAGCAGCAAAGCCATCCATTGCTAATTATAAAGCTATTTCAGCCAGGCCAGTAAAGATGATGTTTTATCTACTATTTGCTTTCAGAACTTGCTGTATTTGCATGTATTCATAACAATTTCTCTCTCTTAGGCACTTAGATTGGATATGATGGTGTTTGAACTACAGCTCCCAGAGTATCCAGCATAAGCAGTGCTCTCAAAATTAAAAAAAAATCCCAACAAACCAAGAAAACACCAATAAAAAAAGACCCCAAAACCCCACAACAGCAAAGTAATAATCACTGTTAACATTTCAAGGCTTAATGCTTCTGCCATGGTACTTAATCGATAATTGAAATTGCAAGAGAAGTGTAATGCTTGAAATTCATGCAGTTAATTTTATTGCTAGCACTTGTAATTTAAAAGCAATTCTGAAATCAATATCAATGTGACTTTTTTTTTTTGCACAGAATGGGAAGGCCCAGAGTAGGTTCAACCACAAACAGTTCAGTATTTAAGTGGGAGCCACTGTTCCATGAGACACCAGGATTAATTCTACCCTTTTTTTTTTCCTCAGCTGTAAATAAGATCTTCCCCATACCATCTAGGTGCATATAATGTTTGTAAGCTGCTTGAGGTTGTATTTCTCAAAGGCTTCAGATGCTGCTCTTGAGTTTTTGTTCTGTGCCACAGGCCTCTCCGAGTGCCAGTGGGGCTGTGGGAGAGGGGAGAGGCCAGGAGAAGGTTACAGAACTTTTCCCTGCCTGAATTCTGCTCCTTCACAGTGAAACGTGCTCCTAGACTGCTTTCCAAGCTCTGGATCTCCACTGCTGCATGCTCCAAAGGAGATGCTAATTGAGGCAGGAGTGTGCTGGAGTAACTTGTACCTCTGTGTCTTCCTGATGAGTTCATTGGGAATGGGCTCCTCTGGGGCTTACAGGGACTGCAGTGAAGGTAAAGTACAAAGAGCTTAAACTGGAAAAGCATTTCAAGGCTCTGGTTTTGCCTCAAGTCATTAAAGCTTCTCTAAGGCATTTGCAGACAAGCCAAGAAGCTGATGGGGATGGTTGGATCCTTAGAGGTCTCTGTTTGTGCTGCAGGTGTCACTGTGCCATAGAAAATTGGGCCTGAATGAATGCCTTGGGGCCTCAGGGGTGTTGGGGAGGCTCTTTGGGCAGCCCTCGTGGGCTTCGCTGAGGAGGTGTGGGAGACTGGAAAGGCAGCCAGGGTACAGCCAGGGAAGGGGTTGTTATGTGTGTCTTGCAAATACATATTTCAGCAGGAAAGTGCTGAAGTTCTGGCCGTAGAACTTGTTTTTTGGGAGAGTCCAGGCAGTTTTGTAACATCCCACCCTCTTCTTCTTTCCAAACTGCTGTAGCTTGGCAAAAACCCCTCAAAAACTCATAAGCATTGAATCCAAAGGTGAGTCTTAGTAGTTGCCACTGTAGATCTTGGTTTCTGTCTCGTTGGCTGGAGGACCTTCATCCTCATCACCTGAATCAGCTCAGATGCATGGTGGCTTCTAAGCCAGCCCTCCTTAGATGTCAGGGTGTGAGAGTTGGCAGCTTGGACACTCTATGTGCCTGTGCTTCCCCTGTTCCAAGACAACTGCATTTATGGGCACAGCAACACTTCTTTTGCAGACTGCCTTTGTGGTGCTGAAGTTCAAAGGTTCTTTTTGTCGCAAAAATCTAAAATGACACATGCTGTGATCAAGAGTTTGAGCCTGGTTTGTGAGCCTGCAGTGTAAGCAGAGAGCAGCATGGGCCCTTCTCCCTTGAGCAGGGATGGGGACCAAAAGCTGCCATCCAGGCTGTCTGGCTGTTTATTCAAGCTGGCATCCTCTTGATCTCTGTGGGAGTGCTGACAAATTTAAGAGCAATGGTTTCTCTATATGAAAAACACCCAGATAAGCTAATTTTAGAAGTAACAATGATCTGATTGTTTTCCAAAATAGCTTTGGCGTGTAACTTCCAATGGATGACAGGACTTTGTTAGGGGGGTTATTTAAATAAGAAACCTCTTTTTTTACCTTCAGTCTCATCCTTTAATTTATCAAGCTAATTAACTGATCTTACCCAGGGACACTTTGTTCCTATGAAATGCCCTCCCCCATCCTAGTCAAGGGAAGACATCTGCACACACAGGGTGTGTTACTCCCATCCTGTAAATTGTATGTAAGTATGGTGGTGCTTTGTTTTAATCTTTCTTCACCCAGAGCTCAGCTGAAGTACATCACAGGTTCTGCAGCTAATTAACACGATTACAGCTGTCTGCATCAGGTTGGGAGATTGAGTTAGAAGCCGTCAAGATCCCAATATACTGGAGTCTCATTACTGAGTCTCCAGTGCAGCCACATATAATGAAATTCAAACAGATCAGGTTAAATTAGATTAGCTAATGGAATTCTCATCTTCTCAGTTTAATGTAATTCTGAACAGTGACTCTTTAGTTTACTTACAAAATAAATGTTTCTTTGAATTGGACTTGACCTGACCCTGCAGGCCTGAACTCTTTGGAACTCCGAGAAGTTAATGTCCGGGATCTGAACTCCGTGGGCTTGGTTGGTTGGTGGCTTTTGAGGGCCTTTTTCTAGGGGATCTGGGAGTAAACTGGTCCTGGGAGAGAAGAGGAGGCTCTGCAGTGCTCTTTGTTGCTGTTTGGGCTTGTCCCCCAGGGACTGGCATGGTGGATCTCTCCTGCCCTCAGTGACCACAGCTGGGATAGAAGTTCAGAGCAAGAGCCTGTGCCACAGCTGCTGCACCTCAGTGCAGAAGCAGAGGGGCCAGAAGAAATAGCTTCTGTTGCAACATGCTTTGAAATGTTTGTTTTGTTCTGTTAGCAACTCAGTCCTTTATCCTGGCACAGCAAAAAGAGGAAGGATGGAGCAGGCACCTGATAGCTAACTCCAGTGATTGCTCTGCTGGGTTGATGCTCTTGTTTCAAAGTAGAAAAATTTCTGGAAATATAGTAGGACTTGTTTCTTTGGCAAACTGCTGGGGAGAGAATATTGTGAAATACTCATTTTTTATAGCGGCAGTGTCTTGCACAGTCCCTTAGCAATCCCCAGCACAGGCAGCAAAAATAGCAGTGCCAGAGTGAGTTAGAGCAGCCTTCAAGGCTTGATGGGGAACTGCAAAGTTGTGCAGAACTCAGCAAAGCTGCTGAAGTGTTTTTGCTGTGACCCCTTTTTGTAATCAGCAAGGAAACAGGCAACATGTAATGAAGGTCCCTGCCTGTCTGTCACTGGCTTGCTGTGACAGCCTGTGCTGGTGGAAGATGCAGAGACAGGAGATTCACTGGGGATGGCGGGGTACCAAAGCCTGCTGGGGACTGATTGTGCTGAGGGAGGGTCCCTGGTGTGTGGCTGCTGCTAATCCTGGAGTGACACTTGTTGGTGGAGGGTCGCTGTATCTTCACGAAAATGGCAAAAAAGTTGCCTCTCTGTTTACTTAAAGAGCAAATAATGTGAGTAAGAAAGGAGTCGTGTCGTGGTATCCTGTTCCCAGCAGAGAGCCAGGGAGGCACACAACTGGTGGGGGATATGGATGGAGGGGGAAAAAAAAGAGATATTTGTGGCATTTTTCTGTCTTTACAGAAGCTGCTTCACTTCTTGGACTCTGTTAGCGTGCCATCTTTTGCAAATACTAAATTCACTTAATTTGCAGTGGCATTGTGAGTGTGATTACTTGGTGTCACTGTCTGATACAGTGAGGGCTTTTGAGAGGTTGTTTGGGCTGCATTGGACTCGAATCCCCTTTATTTGCCCTCTGAACATCAGGGACTTTTCCTGACTGTGATGTCTGCAGCCAGCACACCAGTGTCTGTACTTGTACTGTTGTGATCAGTCCCACCATAATCACATGAAGCTTTTGATTATCTTCCCCATCTTCCAGCAAACTGACCAAGTTTGGGTTAGAAGAAAAGTAACTGTAGGCTGTACAGTGACACCCCTAAGGGCTTTAAGTTTCTTCTCTGGGTGGTATTTGTTTGGTAGCATCTGCTGGTAAAAATGAAGGTGTCTGGGCAAAAGCACTGTCCTCAATCCAATTTCCTTTTGAGAGGCTCTCCTTGCTGTGCCACCTATGCTGTGTCCTCTCAGGGTTGGTGGTTTGGCAGATATTTTGTCCCTGTGTGACTCCACCTGCCCACCCAGGCTGATGTACAAGGCATGATAAACTTTTGTTGGTTATAGGGCACTGCTGGGACTGGAAGAAGTTATTCACAGCAGCACTCTTCTTTCCTTCCTTAACACGCATGTCTTCTCAGCTGCAAATCCTGTTGCCAGCATAATAGTTGTTTTCATTGCTTCACTGGGAGTAGTGAGGTTAACATCCTGAGCAGCAGCTAAAATAGACACAAGCAAATAGCACAATAGCGTAATCCCCTGGAAATTACTCTTTTCAGTATGGAGTTATGTTTCCTTTTTATCTCCCCCCACTTTTCTTTTAAAGGGCAGAATTACATTTTCTCTACAGCTGAGCTCAGGACCTGTAACTTCATACTAACTCTGCATGCAGAGTCACAGAATAATCCTCTAGAAATTCTTTTTCTAAAGGGAATTTCTTGGTCAGAGGGTTGTGAGACCTTGGCAATGCAGGGTGGAGCAGTTCAACCACGTGGTCTCATCTTCCTTAAATATGGCCCATTGCAAATAAGGTCTCTCAGTGGAGCAGCATCTCCCTGGTCCTGCCTGCAGTGGAGCTGGGAGCAAGTTCAAGTTGTCATTGCAGAGATGAGCAGCTTCCAACATACATAAATATCCAATCCTTCTCTGTTGATTCTATCACTTTCCCTATAAACAGACGCACAGTCACTTTCCAAGTGAGCCATCTGGGTTTGACAGATGTCGCCGGCTTTTTCTGGACCCATTGTTAAATGGGAAAAAGGGAGGGAATATTCTGAATTGAAGGAAATAGCTTCTGATGGCAGTCTGCAATTTCATGGGCTGGGAGATGAACTGCCCTTCTTTCCTTCAATTGCCATCAGCGTCATTGATTGTAATCTGCATTCGCAGCCTGGGAAAAATCACTTCTCGTGGGAAGTGCTGGAATTTGTCACTCTTTGGGGAAGGACGTTGAGGTGTACTTTTACCCTTGATGCAAAGCTAGTGGGCTGTTGGTACTTCTGAGAGATGTAGCATTGGTTTCTGAAGCTGTATGAGTGAGGTCCTTATCTGGGACTTAATTCCCATTCTCTGAATGGCTTTTATCATCCTGATCCCAAAGCTCTGCCGACCCTGGTACAAGGTAAAGGCCCCCTTCTCTCAGTCTGAGGCCTACATGTAATTGTATACTCTTGAAGCCTCTTTGAATCATGATATTTGCTTCCTAATGTAGAAAGATCCCTGTGTCTGATCACTTCTGACAAACTGTGAAGTTAGTAAAGCTGACATGATGGCTAAATACCAACATCAAATATCAGCATTATGCTGTCTTTATTGCTCCATTTTTTTCCTTTTGGATTTTTTTTGTTGTTAATGAAAGCATGTGAAATACATCAACTTTGTGAAAGTGATGATATTAAAAACAGAAAGGGAGGTATGTATGAAGTGCTAGAGCTCATACATCAGAAACGAATTTCAAGGAATATATTCAGATGAGAGTCCACGATGAGATGCTTTGCTCCTCCTTTCTTTTGTGTGTGTGTGTGAAGTTTCAAGCTCTGACACACACACATACAGGTTTTTCTCTCCTTGGAGTTTTTTGCCACCCTTGTGGTAATACTGATGGTGGTTGTGAGGCACCTGGCACAGAAGACTGAATGTTTGTGGACTGAATGTGTACGTGTGAACATGCAAATTTGTCATAATACTAAAGTGACAGCAAAATCCAAAGGGCACATTTAGGACAAATTTGCTAAAATTGCAGGTTTTATGCTTGCTTTTAGAGTGAATGCAATTAGCTTAAAAAAGGAGGAGAAGCAGGGGAAGCACACACAGAGTAATTACTCAATCCTGCACATGTGGTAGCACACCAAGTGCAAAACTGTCAAAGATAAAAGTTTGGCAAAGAAATCTGTCAATACTGGAAACCTCATTTCCTCTGCATTACCTTCCCTGAGAGAAGCAAAAAAGGGTGATACTACGTAACCTATGTTCAGCTCTGAACCCTGGATGCTTGTCTGCCTGTTGGAGAATGTGTGTGGCAAGTCTTTGTATAGATTGCTGCTGTGCTCCCAGATCTGACACCAACCTCCTGCTCCTGTTCTGTGTTTATGCTATAGAAGTGTGTTTCCACTTCGTCAGATTGAGATGTGTTTTTAACACAAAGGTGCCTGCCCTGCACTGTAAACATTTCTGAAAAGATTTTGTCCCTACTGTGTATCATATAGTACAGTGTTTTCTTGCAAGTAGTTCTGGAATGGAGCTCTGGGTTCGTGGTTTTATGTGCCTCTAGGGAAGAATGGTAATTTCTACAGAAGGATTTGACTGTACAATAATTGTAAGGGAAAACAAACAGAAACTAAGTGGCCAGCATTTTGTATCAACAGACACTTTCTCAAGTTAAAAACAATTTTTTCGAACATGATTTGCACTTAAGGTGGGATTTAGGGCATGCACAGAGCTTCAAGTACCTTTCCCCCTCCATCTGCCCCTTCTGTGGTGTTCTGGCATCTGTGAGCCTTTCTGTAGGAGCAGCAGAAATGCCAGTTCAAGGTGTGGGGAAGTTCTGGCTTTTTTCTTTTGCTCCATGCTGGACTGTGTCTTGGAGCTGTACTGTCAGCACTGGGTTCTTTCTGTGACTTCCTTGCTCCTCACCTACATCTCCTTTTCTCTCCAGCCTCACTGCTGTCCTCTTTTTTTTTTTTAATAGCTCATTGTGGTGCATGTTCTCTGCTGGCAGGGGAATAATCCTGAGCTGCTCTGTCCTACCAAGTGCTGGAGCTCAGCCCGGGACAGTTGCAGACCTGGCAGTGCATCTCCAAGAACTGAGCCTGAAGGGGGTTTCAGGGATGTGCTGACCTGCATGTGGTCTTGTATCAGGGTGAAACAGGCAAAACCACTGGGAAACATAGAATGTTGTGCAGTCAAAACTTCAGCACCCAGACTGGAAGGCAGAGAGTCTGCAATGGTGAATAGTGTGAGTGGTATTGGCTGCTTGATGTGTTTATTTTGCCCATCAAGATGGGCTTGCTGGAGGTGCCTGAAAGCAGGACCTTTACTGGCTGTGCTGAAGAAGTGAATGTTAACATGAAGTTTGGGATTTCCAGTGGGCTCCGTGGAAATGACATACTTAAATCCCTGTAAATGGTAGCATTTAGTTCCCTCAGGGATACTTGGAAATCCCTAGCCTGCAAATGTGAATCGATTACAGCTTTGTGAAGAGAAGTGTGATAAGGGGGTTTGAAAAGCTCAGCGAGAGATGGGAGGTTGTGTGTGAGGCCTCTGCAGCAAGGGATCTGTGTGTTTAGGAGCTGAAATGTTGTCTGAATCAGCAACTGGATGAATTGGATTTGTTTCAGGGGTCAGTGCCCAAACAAATATTTTCAATAAGGCATTCACAAGCCTTTATTAAACCTAGACTGAAGCCAGCCTATACTGTCTGAGACAGTGAAGGAAAGAGACTCAAGATAAAAGGTTTGCATTAGTATTGATAGTTATGTTTGGGCAAGGTTTCTTTTCTGGCCTTACATAAAGGGAAAACAGGTCTAGGAGGCATCTGTGAGATGACAAAAGAGACACTTGGGACATAATTCTTCCTTTTGCATGAATTTTTAAAACACCTGAAGCTAGAAAAGCTTTGCCCTCAATAGTGTCCCATGAAACTCAGAATTTGCTTTCAAGTGAAGACAGCTGCAAACACACATGGAGAGGGAAAGGGCAAAATGCTGCTTTGAAGAAGTTAACAAGCATGTGGAGCAGAGTGCTCTGTGGATAAAGACTGCTCAGATTTTTTTAAAGGCGTTTATCAAGGCTCCTCACGGAAGATGTTTAAGGAAATGAAGCAGCTGTGGAAAAAGAGAGGGAGGGTCTTTACTTAAAAAAGTAGCTGGTTAAAAGAAGATGAACAGACAGTAGAAATAAATAATGAATTTTCCTGGGTCAAGGGAAGCCACCAGCAGAATACTGCAAGGTCTCATGCTGAGACCTTGTATCTTTCAAATATGAATCAGAGACTTGAAAAAGGAACCAAAAAGAAGTAAGTTTTGGCAGCACAGCAAACTATTGGGGTGGTAAAGACAGGCAAAGTGTGAGGATGTGCAGAAGGATATTCTGAAACATAATGATGGGATGCTAAAATGACAGATGAATTTCAGGGTAGGAATATGTGAAGTGATGCACAAAAAAGTAATTCTGCATGTACATAAGGCAATGAGCTGTGAGATGCCGACAGGCTCTGGGGGCTTGAGGTTCTGGGTTATAACGCAGAGCTCGGTGGTAGTATTGGCTCGCTGCTCAGCAGTGATCAAAAACAAATTTAACATTAGAAGTTACTAGCAAAGGCAGTGGAAAGAAAACGTGCTGCAGCTGTATAAGCTTGTGTTTGCACTGCTTCTTCCTTTTTATTTCCTGGCTCTGGAATAAACCAGGAGAACCGGAAAGAGGCTCAGAGGAGGGTTAAATCAGAGGTATGGGGTAGTTTTTGTACCAGGGGTTTTCAAGGAGACCAGGATTCCTTAGGCTGAGAAAGATGGCTGAGGTGAAATACAGCAGTGGTCTGTAAAAACCACCAGAGATGGTGAAGGCAAATAGGGAGTGGGTTCTGGTGGTCCACCTCCATCCTGGTGCTAGGGGCCATCAGGTGAAGGGCAAGACTGCAAGCTTTGCTTGCAGAGGGGGAGTGTAGACAAGGATGTGTAGTTGTAGCAATGCACGTGAAATAAAGTGCTAATCACGGGTGCTGTGGCCTTTTTGTAAATGTCTAGGAAGCCTTTAATGAAAGGTTAATTGAGCAGCGGATCGGCAGAAAGGTGTCCTGGGAGAGAAAAGGGTGAGTGCATGACTGGAGGCAAATTGATTTTATTTCTGTGTACCATGGTAGGGTGGTAATTCATGCTGTTGCCTGCCTGGAGTGTCCTGAAATGGCAATGCTGCTGTTCAGCCCATGGCTGTCCTGCTGTCGCGGCATAGGTGCCGTTTGGCAACATGTGCCATTCCTTTGGCTTTGTCTGAGACTGGAACTTCAGTCCAATGGAGCACCTAGGTCTTGGGAGAAGCACTCCCCGGGAGACCTGGATGTTTCACAGACCCACCTTTTTGTGGGAGATGCTGATCTCTGTCCCCATTAACCTTGTTGTTACCTGTTCAGTGTGGTTTGGAAGCAGTGGACCTCACTGGCTTTGCTTCATGTCACCACCTGTGTTATGGCATGCTGACACTGAAGAAGCAAAGCAGATAAAATACACTTCCAAGCACAGTATCTGGGTTTTATCTCTGTTAGTAAAAAGGTTAAAGGAAGCTTTGGAAGGAGGAACAACCTTCAAATTAATTTCATTTTCAATCTGGACAGATATGTTGAAGATCTCAATGGTTGTATCAAGCTGAGATCTTTCTCTTTGCTCAGAGCAAGTGTTACCTTGTCAGAATGAAATGCTTCTGGGATCTGAGTGCCTGCCAGCAATAGAGATGCAGACCATGTCAGACTTTTTTTGAAGTCTCTTATTTCTCATATAATTGTCTGCATTTCATGAGTTATCCTTGAGGTTGTTACTGTAGTTTTGTGTTACTAGGCTACACCCTGTGCATGCTGTTTTGGCTGTTGCTCAGTCTGACCTCCCAGTTCCCTGAGATGACTATGGACGTCTTCCTTTCACCTGATTGTGTAGTTACTGCTGTGAGCACGTGCTGTCCTGTCTCTTGGTGCCATGTAACATTTGTATGGGTTGGTTGATGGCCCCGTACTGAGGGGTTGGCTTTGGCATGTGGGGCTCACGCTGTGGGGCCGTGGCCAGCAGGATGCTCTTCCCCAGTGCCCCAGGAACAGGTCTGCTCTCTCTACCATGGACTGGTTTCTTCACAGGATCAAGTAGAGTTGTGCTGGGTCAAAACTCACCAGGTAGATGCCAGGTCTTATCTAGAACATCCTGCATGGTGTTGTGTTGGCATTTGGGCATGGTAGAGACACCTTGCATTGATTCTTACACGTGCTACAGACTTATGGCTGCCCTGAGAATAAGTCATCTTTTAATGAGCAGTTTATTGTTCACCTAAACATTGGGCTGAATGGATGTTCAGTGCATCTGGCTTTGTACAAGGCTGAGACTACAATTGCTTTCCCATTAGGCTTAAGCTCTTTGGATTTACCCCTCGCTGCTGTTAACTTTCTCTTCCCCAGAATTACTTTGGTGATATGGGAAGGAGAGGGCAAGAGGACTTGAACTGTGCTTTTGTGACACTCTTTTTCAGAACATCAGCCCTTTTTTAGATCCAATATTTCTTTTAAATGCATGACCCTTATTCAGACTTGAATCTATTTTTTGATTGCCTCCATTTTTCTGGCCTTGAAATTTTGGATAATCTTAAATACCAGTGTCCATTAGAAATGCACATGTCACTCCCTATTCCTTCTCATTTATTGGCTCCCCTGGGGTCCTGCTCTTAACTGCAAGCCTAAAAATTTAGGCTTGGTCAGGTGAAAAGAACTTTCCAAGGAGTAGCTGGGGTAGCTGGTGGGACCACTAGTTACAATACCTCCAAAAGTAAGTTGACTTCTGCTCTCTGAGAAAACCGCGATATAAATTTGTCAGGCCAAGTTTGTAGACTAGAAAAATTTTCTTATTAATTGCTCAAAGGTTTGTTTGCTATTGGCTTTTTCTGAATTGTAATGAAAAGAAATGTAGCAGGGAAAATAAGCTGATAATTATAGGCTGAACAAATTCTCTCTAAATCTGAGAATTAATAAATCCAGAACAAAAGAGTTGAGGCAAATAAGATTTGCAATACCTTATAATAACCCAGTGGCCTGGTGATGTGTAGAGGATGCTGCAAAGGAAGATATTTAACAGTAGGCTCTTACGTGCTTGATAGGACATCTGCACCAGCAAAGTCATGTTCTCTCTTCTGTGCTGCTGCTTGTGGATCAGCAGTGTTTGTTAAATCAAAACCTACATATGTTAGAAAAGGTCACAAATGTCCTGCATTTTCCTAAGTTCTCTGCTTTGACAGAAAAGCCCTGGAAAAATGCATGACATCTGAAATTGTGCCCTTTTTTCAGGATGCTCCACTAATTCCCTGATGTTTAGCCAAAGTGAAGTCCCTTCTGGTGCAGGCAGGTGAAAGTGAGCAGGATGACTGTTAGTGAGGAGATTTGAGCCACCTTGTTCCTGTGGAGGCCCCCATGCTCTGTGTCCTCCCGGGGCTCCTGGATTGCAGACTGGACGGACTCCCACAGCTCTCCTGAACTCCGAGCACGTGGGTGGGACTGTGTGCTGTCACACAGGCTGCAGTGGGCCCCTCTGTGTGTTTGAAAGCATTTTTTTCCTCACTATCGACACCAGCACAGTCTCATGAGCTGGCAGTGTTAGCATGTGTGTTTTCCCCTCACACAGTGCAAGAATAATTATCCTCTCTCAGCAGTGTGACTGTTTCTGTTCCCTCTGATTTATGGAGGCAAAGAACTCGTTTGAGAGGATGAGTCACAAGTAATTGAGCTCCAGGGGGCTGTATTTCATGGCTTCTCCTCTCTTTATTTTTGCCCTGTGCTGTACCTCATGGTTACCAGTGCTTTGACCTTCCAGGGAACACGCATTAAAGCTTAGAAGCGAGCTTGGGTCTTGATTCACATTTAGAAACCACCCTGACTCTGTAAATCAAGAATGTGACACAGTGATAATCTTTTAAGCTTTGTAATATTATCATAAATATAATATGATTCATGGCTGGCTATTCCCAAATGCTTGGCACCTTGTATAAAATTCAGGATGGGTGCAAGAGCTGCTCTGCAGGGACATTCACGTGTAGCTGCTGCTGGAGGTGGGTTTGGCGGCTGTTGAGTTGCAGGGAGCGGTGCTGGGTTTAGTTGCAGAATTGAAAAGGATTGCTAGGTAAAACTGAAGTTCCCGGAAGGATAGTTACTTAGAGTCCAGAGAAGGCTTTAAGGAGGAAGCCGAAGTCGTGTGTGTCAGTTTGTGTGTGAGTGCAGTGCTGGTGCTTGAGTGAGTCACACAGGCAGGCCCCAAGTGAGCAGGGAGTGACTGGGGCACAGGTGGGGTATGGAGCCATCACTTGCTGAACTGACATAAGCAATAGATGGGCAGCAGATACATTTTGCACCTTACTGGCAGAGGTCTGTGGGCTTGACATCCACCTGAGGTTTTGAAAAAGACCTTGGAGTCCCACAGTGGGTGAGTATCAAGGCAGCATGAAAGACCTGTGGTGGAGTGAGCTGCTGGTACCAAGGAATGGAGTTTTTATTACCCTCTTGAAATAATTCCAGTCCTGTTGTGGTGGTGAGTGAGGCACTGGTGTTCACAGGCAGGATTTGAGCTGAGGAGCTGGATAAGCTCCCCTGCCTTTCTAGAAGGGCATGGTAGAAAGCAAGTGGAAACCAGCCAATCTGGAAGCCTTGAGTAGTGCAAATCAGGTTGGGATGTCTGCCTTTTTGCTGGTTTAATTTCTTCTCCTTGGGCAAGTATTTCTTTTCTTAGTTCAAAACTTTTCCTGCTGAAGCTCTCTGGTGACAGGAGACAGTGAGATGGCTCATGAGGTGCACTGTTCCCCTGTGATTTTGCACAATGCCTTTGCCATTGGCTGAAAAGGCTGCCAAATTCATTTGCTGGCTTCTCCCAACTTGGGACTGACTGATAAACTTCTGTACAAGCTGCAGTGACTGATGACTCTGCTCTTGCATTTCCATTTCTATTTACAGTTTAATTTATCTCTCTCTCTGTCGAGTGCTTCTTGAGAACACTTCAGTGGCTTTTTCCTTCAAGTGTAGCAAAACTAAACAAAAGAGCCTGATGTTTCTTTGCTGGACTGAGTAAGTTACTGTTATGATTGATAATAGTGAAACTGGTTTATAATTTATCTAAACAGTGATGTACATCATTAAAAACAAAGCAGGCAAACTCAGAGTCCTCTATGGATCTGATTACTTTGAACAGGAGATGATCTCTGGGGAGCTCGGAGTGGGAGTTGTAGTTCTGAGGGCACTCTGAAGCATTGTAAGAAGTAATCATGAAAACTAAGGTGATGGATCAACAGTTCATTGATTTATGTGTGCTTTTGATGGGTAGAATTGTCTGTTGCAAATGGGCTTTGCTAGCTTTTAGCCAGTAATCCCATGGTTGTTCCCCCCCTGCTTATTTCTGCTAAACAGGCTGCACTGTCTCAGGATTAATCCCATTAGTTAATTACAGTTTTATTTTCTCTGTGGCTGCTTTAGTCTGCAGATCCAAACTTTGAATGGTGGTATAGCTGGCACAGTATTTGGGATTTTTTTTCTGTGCCGTGGTCAACTCAGATTTGGGGTGTGGATGTTTGTGGGGATTAAACTGAAAACAGCAGTGTTGTGGACTCTTAGGATGTATTTTTCTCAGGTGCACACACTTATGCTGTTTGTCTGCAAGAAGAGTTTTAGGAAAATAAATGAAAACATGATGCAAATCTGGTTAGAGCTAAAACCTAAGAAACATGCAAGCCAGCATTTGTGGAAGGTTTTCAGGTGAAGCTGCCAGCCTCTCTCAGATACATTTTGCAAAGTGGATTTTCCTGGAAAGGTACTCAAGGTTTGCCATGCACCCGTGCTCTGTCTCTGGTGTGCTATTTGGGTGATGTAATGCATCCAGGTGCTCGTTGTTGCAAAGCCATTCTTATGGGAGAAGGTGGTGGGTGCCTGGTGCCTTTTCCTCAGAGCAGTCAAAAGACAGATCTGTCTGTCCATCTACCTGATGGCCTCTGTCACTGCACAGTCTGACCTTTAACACTGTGCAGTTTCACGGACAGCTTTCATGGATGGAAAAGGTTTTTTCTCTCTTGCAGATAAAGGCTGTTGGTGACTGACTTATAGTCATGTTAAGTTTTGGGGAGAGATTGAAACCCAAATTCTCTGACCATTGGGCTGTCCTTCATCTCTGAGCTGAATTGCTCCATGGACAGTTTTGTAAATGCAAGGGTTCCTCCTTCTGAAGCACTTCCTCCCCCCTAGATGGAAATACATTCCCATTTCTCTCTGTTGCTGTGCAGCTGGTGTACTCAAGGCACCAGGATCATAGAATATCTCAAATTGGAAGGGACCCATAAGGATCATCAAGTCCAACTCCCTGCTCCTCGCATCCAACAATCACCGTGTTAATCAGAGCTTATTTTGTACTTTGCTGCTTTGAACACAAATATTCCCAAATGGCCTGAAGATGCATGGTTGAGTAGTCATGTGAAACAACTCCAGCCTTCCAAAAAATCCAAAATACAGGTGGCTGCTAAAAATTATGTTGCCTGGAAAAGTCTTGAGCCCATTTGATTTACTAAAAACAGTTACTGCTATCAGAAGTCTCTGTGGCTTATGTCAGGGGATTTTGAAGGTTAGTAATAGATTGCAAGTAAGAGATTATTTTTGCATTACAGGGTGGTAAGGTTGGTCCCAAGTTAGTAGTAAATCATGTTGGTTAGCAAGAGGAGTAGAGGAGATAGAGCAGAAGGTGTGGAAGAGGTGTTTGCTGTGTCTCAGCCTGGAAGGCAATGTTGTAATTCAGATGGCAGAGTGTAAGATACCAGATTGCTTTTAATGTGTTGCAATCCTGTGGTGTCAAGAGTTTGATGTGTCCCCAGGGACTTAGCAACGAACAGCCCCATCTCCGTGCCAGACTTCGGAATCACAAGGTAGGCAGAAGCCTCTCCTCCACAAATCCACAGAGACAGGCTGGGTCCTTCAAGTAAATGGATTGCTTTCAGCTTTCGGTGAAAGCCTCGTGCTGTTCTTGATGGCACTGCTGGATAGAAGTGTTCTCATTGCCGTTGGCAGTGCCTCGTTAATACTGCATCGCTCCCCTGCGACAGGGATTTGAGGATGATTTAAGTGTCTTTGCATTGTCTGTTTGGAGGAGGTGTGAGAATTGCAAGGGAAACTCTTGCCAGATGTACGGGACCGGTGCAGGACGGGCTGGGGTGGTGTGGTAGGGAGCTAGTGGAGGTGGGGTGGGTATTGAGGGGCAGGCAGCATAGCCAGGGACAATCAAGTGAGAGGGCTGCAGGCAGGACAGGCAGCTTCCTTCCCTCTGAGGTGGGTTGGACCATGGAGACACTGCCGTGCAAGGCACTGGTTTTTGTTGACACAGAGAGGAATCTGTCTTGTCCAAATTCGGGTGTCTGAAGGGACAGCAAAGAGCTGGGGTCTTTGCACTGTCAGTGGCGGGACAAGCAGCTGTGGAGCTCTGGCCTCCTTGCCCCAAGGTAGGGATGAAAGGAAAGGTCAAGGGACCTCCCTCTAGGCCGGGGAGGCAAAGTCAATGGGAAGCCCCCTCTTCCTGTCAGCGAGGACCACTGAGCCCTGTTGCTTTATTAGCTATGGAGGTGTGCATTTGTGCTTTTCCGGGAGCTGCTGTTACAGCACAGTCGAAAAATCCCTTGTGCTTGTTGAATTTGAGTGGCTGCAAGGAAACTAATGTTTTGTTAAGCTTGCCTCTGCCTCATCCTAGACCTCTTTGATTCCTCATCCCCTTGCCAATATATTGCATTATGCCAGTGCCTCTGGCTTTCTTGCAGAAGGGGCTGATGCTCCTTGCTGCTGGAGCCAGAATGGAAGTGAGATACTGTCAAGGCTTATGTGCTACTAGAGCCAGTTCTTAAGTGAGGCAGGTCCTAAAGAAAACAAACCTTGCTCTTTGCAATCCCATATGGGAATAATTTTTTCTCTGACAAAGCCTCTTCTGAAATGAGAATGCCCTGTCACTAATGAGTGCATCAAAGAACATCAGGGGGCACATGAAATCAGCACAGCATTTTTTAAATCCCTGCATTGCTGTGGTAGGGTAAAAGGTCTTTTAAATTTGATTTAAGGTCCTTTTGGTGATAAAAATACAGTCTATGGATGCAAATACTCTTTCAGCTGATGATATCTGGAGATGAGTGTGTTTCTTCTAGATTTTACCTGGAGGGTATGTTGTTTTATGTTTTGTTATGCTAAGTAATTGCAAAATATCTTGCAAGGTTTGGTGAGGTTCCACCACACGCCTGATTACATTTCTTCCTTCTTCCTTTTTTGCCATCCTACATCACCCTTTTTCTCTTCTCAATATTGTACATGCAAAATGAATTTAAACAGGAGAGTGGGCAGCTGCTAAACCCAGGAGGCTCCAAATGCTCTCCTTCCAGGGAAAGACCGGAAAGAAACACTTGGGGCTTTATTTGTCCCAGAATTTTAGGTGGAAAAAGAAGGTTGGAAGATGCAGTTACTATAGCTTTGGCTATATATAATCTTTGTGCTTTATATCCTTATCTTGATATTTTATATCAGGAATGCTGGAATTATTTTTTTTTTTTCCCACTCCCTGCGTCTTGAAAACAGAATTTTCATTGGTGGGAGGAATAGGTTTAGGACTGTTCATTCCAGTGCAAACTGAAATTGGGAGCCTTCACAGCACGTTAAGACTTGAAGTGCCAAGACAGGAGACACACGCTCCCCTCTGGGAAGAGAGCACTCGTGGGGGTCACAGAGTTGGGTTGGACTGTCCCTTCTGCTGCTTCTCTCCTGCCAGCTCCGCGCCAGGCGCAGGGAGGACCTGACCCCACTTATGCCCCATCTCCAGCAAGCGTCCGACCCCTTGAGTCGTAGAGGTGCTCAATTATTTTGATGAGCAATTGCCTTTTGACCTGGGAAAATGTTCTGCAAATGTATCAAACTCCATCAGCTTGATGCGAATCAGCAGCTCTGGCAGAGATCTCTGGTGTTACTTTGCAGCCCTGCTTTGCTGTGCGAGGTCATGGATGGTGATTTTAGTGAATAGCCCTGAACAAGGGGAGCGTTTCTTGCAGTTGACAGGGGCCCCCAGGGCTGAGCCCGGAGGCCACCCTGCCCCAAACCTTGCTCAGCCTGTCCTCCATCATCCTGGAGGGGCAAGATTCCCCTGAGGCTGCTCATGTCCTCCAAGAAGCCACTTGTCCACCCCTTTCCCTCACTTTCTAGCTGATTATACCTTTCATGGGGGTGTCTGTGTTTGTCCCCTAACACCCGGCCTCAAGCAGGATTGCTTTGGATTTAGTTGTTCAGCAGAGCTGGTGTTTCCTTAGAAGGGATACTCATGGCCTGCTTCCAGTCTAGTATCTGTGCCCTTTTTATTATTCAAACTGAAATAAATAAATACATGAAAAATGTGTTACTTTAATTGCTATCGGAATATATTCGCTTGTCCCTTAGGAACGGAAACAAGCAACTAAAATGTCATCTAGAATTTTTTCCATGCTTTTCACTTTGAGACCTAGAATAGTCCTGCAGACCACTCCCCTTCAAGCTCAGTGCAACTTTGTCCAATTGCATCTAATGAGATTTCTGCCTCCTTTTTCCTCCCCTGAGGGCAGTGGCTGGCCCTGTCTTTATACTCCAAAACAGAGCTATTCTGGGGTAGATCATGGGATAGATATTATAGACCAGCACTGCACATGGACTATTGAGTGTTGTTTCATAGATATGGTGGTGGGAAACTCACGTTTCCTCTCTCTTGTCCTTTATCCCCCTCACTAATCATTTATCAGCACTATCACAGCAGTGTCCAGGGGCCTCTGATTAGGTTTCCACCGTGCTAAGCATGGCTCAGAGAATTTCTTTGGGATGTTAAATCAGGAGTATGAGGAAGAAGAGAGTGGTTGTGGCTCTACATGAGGTTGAAGGGTCAGAAAATGAGATACCTGATGCCAGAGTAAGGAGCTGCTAAGCACAGCATGTTTCTGGTGGCATCAGCTTCTTTTTTGTTGCATTTGTGATAAAGATCTTTTGCTAAATGGATCACTAAAGAGAGAGTCCCGAGTTTAATCTGATGCTGCATCCTTGCACTTGTAGGGCTCTGTTTGCAGACAGTTCTGTTCATGGCAGCTTGCACAATCTCTGTGGCTACGTGGGTACCTTGTCTCTGCCAACCTGTACTGCAGCAGGATGCCTGTCCTGCTGCTGTCCACGTTTGGAAGGATTGGTGCAGAAGGAAAAGGAAGATACTTTGCTTGAATTCCTGAGATCCTGAGATCTACAGCGCTTAATTTTATTTTTGCATTGTCAATTAAGTATTGTTTTGTTGTATTACCATAACTCCCTCTGCTGGCTAATTTGACAGTTTAACCATCTGTTTTGATTGATTTTACACCTAGATGCAGCAGGATTTTGTATTGGAGACTGCCTTGGATGGAAAAGGTGAGGAGTTTGTGCCCTGTCGGGGTGATGTATCTGCTGCCTGTTCTTGCTGTGCAGGTTTGCCTCTCTCTGTGGCTGAGTAAACCCATTGCTCTGATCATTTGTCCTCTGACTCACAGCTACTGAGTGAGTCTGTAGCAATTCAAATCCCCTTCAGAAGGGTTTGAATCTTTGCTGCACTGCTAGGCTGCAGCTGATAGATCTGTGGCCAGAAATGCCAGCTGAGGCTGTGCCTGGGAGTGTGGTGTTCCCTCCTCCACAAGCAGGACTGTAAAAGGAAATCCCAGGTACAGTGGGAGATTCCCAGGAGTTCCCTGACACAGCTAGCAATTATTAATGCCATGCTGAAGCTGAGACAGGCAGCTGTGCTGGGCAGAAATCTCTCACCTGGAAGACTCAGAGGTGGCTTGGAATTTTGGTCTCTGCACTGCTGGGTTGCAGCTGTGTGCCCTGTTTTGGGAGCATCACCTGCCTTCGTGGCCATGGCTGCTCTCTGCTCAGGCAGACACCTTTACCTCCTGGCTCCCTGCTCCCCTTGCCCATGGGGAAGCAGTTTGTCCTTTTTTGACAACTGCTCATGTTCCCATCCATAAGGCATTTTAACACACTGGCCCTTTGGTGCTGGTTTGACATAAAAATACAGAAGAATTGCCTTTGCCAATGCCGTACAGGAACCACAGTAATATTGCTTAATGAATATCAGCTCAGCTACAGACAAAGTGCTACGTTTGTGCACAGGTGTCAGTTATTTTTATATTTTTTAAAATATATATGCATGCCTCTGCAGGAATTTTGGGGCAAAAATAATAAATAAAATGTTCCCCTTTCCCCAGCATAACAGAAAAGACAGATGTTATCTCTCTGTTCTCTGGGTATTATGCTTTGCTGCTTTGTATTGAGTTTAATTAAATTCTAGACATCTAATACTTAAAGTTGATGGATTATATTTAAAACTACATGCTAGCTAGAAGTATTGTGGAGATAGTGATTAAATGCTTAGGGCCATGGGGTAGAGCCATTTTCTCCCTTTTTGGCTCCTATGGGCTCACCTTGATTTGGTGCTAGAGTGCTAAAGGTGCCACAAACCCATGGCTGGACAGCTGAGATAGTTTGGATCAGATTTAAGGTTGATTTTTCACATTTGGTGTATTTTTCCTGTTTAAAAATGGAATTTGAGGTTTGCTTCTCTTTCCTTCTGCTTCTCTTTGTGCCACTATAACTGCTGAACTTGGTGAACTTGTATGTATGCCAAGTCCATATGAGACTGGGGGGGGGGGGGGGAAATCATCCTTTTTGGCCTTGTCTGAGTTACCCCAGGTTTGCTTTGGTTTGAGAAGAGGATGGAGTTGGAATTTTCTTGTGTAACTGGTGGGTGTACCGGGCTGAACTCTTCATTTCCTTACATGCATCCAGCACGGCAGTGCAAGAAGTCTAACCTGGGATGTGTGTTCTGTGGGCTGGAGGGGAGTGTGGGGACCACCTGTCACCCCCAGTCCAGGAAGCAGTGTAGTCGTGTCCGGGAATGTGGAGAGAATCCTCCCTGTGAGCAGCTGGGACTCGTTTCCTTTTTTCTGTTCGGCTTTGGTCTGTTGAAGAGGCCCAAGTAAGGCCACTTGGGGAGGTGGAGAATGGTGCCTGGTGCAGGAAGGAAAGGGTTAATCCTCCCTGGAATGCTGCAGTAGTGCAAACCTGTGGTGCTGCCAGCACCCTCCTGTCGGGGGGTTACAGCTGCGGACGGACAGGAGCTCAGGGGCTTGGGCAGTGCAGCTGAGTGCCACAGGTGCTGCAGACCCAGCCAGGGCACTCGAGTCCCTTTGCGCTCCAGTGCTTGTCAGTGTGGGGGCCAAAAGGGGAGAGATTCATCATGACGTGACTGTGCTTCTGCTGCTGGTAAAAAAAATCAGTGGGCTCCTCACCCAGCCTTGCCAAACGTGCATCCCATGTTCCCAGCTGTGCCTGCCTGTGCTTTATCTGGCACAGGGAATTTGTGACTCTGGGGAAACTAGTGATGGAGGAGCTGCATCTCCTTGGTAGAGAGCAGGTAAATGCCCCAGTAAAGTGCTTGGAGACTTTTCCCAGAGGGTTTTGACACATCATAAAAGCTATTGGTTGAGAACTGGACCTGGGGTATATGCTTGCATTGCACTTGCAGTGTTTTGTTGTGCCTGGAAAAAAAAAAAATCAAAGCTGCAGAACTAGAGAATGTATTACAGTAATTAACTGTGGCCTGAAGAAAGTGGGGGATATCCTGGACACAGAGGAAATTAAATGGAAAGTGATATTGACCTTACGTGGGATGGAATTGCAAAGAGCTCTGTTTGCAGGGTGGAAATTAATTATTGGATTTTGTCTAAAGATGAGCTTATGTAAGAGGCATGTCTGTCTTCCAAACTTTGCCACCTCAGTCTTTGCTTCTCTGCTCATTAAAGAAGCACAGGCAGTGATCTGCCCTGTGACAGTCCAAGCCAGCTCAGAGAGGCTGGTTTGTTAAGGCTGCTGATGTTCTCATTCAGGGATGTGTTAGTGTCAGATCAAAATTTTAGTTGACTGGGGGCTAATCAAATCTGTTTGCCTGTCAGTCAAAATGCAAACCCCTGCAAGCCCTCCAGGTGCTGTTGGGTGGCATGTTTCCTTGAACAGGGACATCCCAGCAGAACGAGGGTGAGGAGGACGTTGGGCTGACTTAGATCTCCCACTTTCACCAGGGGTGTGGGATTGCCTGTGCTCTTCTCTGGCAACCAAGAAAAGCAGTTCCTTTGGCCAGTGCTGCCCACGCTTTGGCTTCTCTGCTGCTGCTGCCTTGGACAGGGCCAGGATGGGACATCTCAGTGGCAGGCACGGGGATTTTGTTGACAGCAGCTGACACCCTGTGCTGGTGACTACTCATCTGCAAGAGAGACTCAGAACTAAAGGATTTGGACTGTTATAGTGGGGATATTATTACTTGTATATTTTTTGTGGGTATCCCACAGGAGCCCAGATTGTAGACCAAGACTGGTAGGCACTTGTCAGACACAGAGCAGCGTTTAATTCATTGATTGTTCTGCCAGAACCTTGACAGTTGTGCTTTTTCCTTTTTCATTTTCCCACATGCAGAGAGCAACTCCAATATTCTTCTCTGTGTGTTGACCTTTGTTTGAAATGAAAGCAAAAGAAAATTGTAGAAAGCCCCAGTGAGAAAGCCGGGAATTGGTCTCCTTTAATGTACTGCTTGGCTTGTATCTCACAGAAAGGCCATTTGTCTTGTTAAAATATTTTCATCAGAATTCGTTTTCTAGGGGAAATGATTTTTCAAAGGAAGCAAAACATTACTGAGAATTCTTGCTATTTCAGTTTTCATATTTTACTGAAAGACATATTTGTTGCTCATTGCTGTTTTCAGCAAATCTGTGGAAAATGTCAAACATTTCAGACTTTGATTTTATGGTAGAATATGTCCTTTCTAGTTTTCTAATTGTTCCTTATCAGTGACCAGAGAAACTCACTCTATTAACTAGCAAAAATAATAAAAAAGATGGATTTTTTTTAAATATAGGCAATTCTGCTGAAAAGCAAAACAAGACAAGAGGAAGGAAGTGAAGCTCTGCTTCAATGCAGTGTACAACAGTGCAGGTCCTACCTGTGAGGTTGCTCTATCCTTGAAAGAAGAAGATAAGCGGGAAGACAACTGCCCTGAAGTGCTGCAAGAACATATTTAAGTGGAAATAATAATGATGCAATTATTTTTGCCATAAAAACAGCATTTAATTGAAGATTTAATCCTTCCAAAAAAGAAAAACAATAATGACTCGAAAAATAATTAAAAAAAAATCTTTATTGCAAAATTACTTTGGCGGTTAGTGGTGGTAGATTCCTTTAGTGCTGTTCTTATGGAAGCTTACTGTGTTTGATTTTTAATGAAGAGAATATTCAAAAAATCAGCAACAAAGATCACATTCCCCTAAAACAGTGTCTTTCATTGGATGTGCAGAGTTTTGCTGCTGAGGTGGTAGCTGTACTGTGCAGGATGCTGCTGAATCCTTGCTCTCCTTGTAGTATTTATAGTTTTGTATTTCTATAATATTTATGTAAAAATATCTTTATCTGTACTCGGAGTGGCACGTCCTGCAGTGTGTTTCAATTTCTTTTTCCATTTACTGGAGCAACCCTGCTGCAATCTTTCTTTTTTGTGGCTGGAGGAGCGGAACAGAGTTAGGATTAGCAATGCATTCCACCTTTTTTGGGGGCTGTTGTGCTTAGAGTCCCTCAGATTTATTTCCAGATATAATTCAGTGGGCAGCTGAGACACGACCTGCTTGCAATGCACTTGTTCAGTGACTCTGACTCTTTGTGTTGGTTACCCCTGTGTAACTCTCCTGGTCATTTTGTGGGGAGAAATTAAGCAGTGGGAGCAGGATGTCACTAGCTAGACAAAGGGTTATCTTCTGTAAGATTCCCAAGTGATCACAGGATAGAGGCAGGTCACTTATTTAACCTTGCACTGGGTAGAGGAAAGATTGAACAGACCTCAGGTAAGCTGTTGCAACCAGTGGCCAGACCATGAACTGAATGCCAACCCTGTCATTTGTGTATCAGTATGCTCTGAATAGAGCCTGGTGATGGGCATTAAGGGGGTCTCCCATGGAAGTGCAGTTGCAGTCCCCAGCTGAGCCCTGATCAGAGGGCGCTGAGCTCAGACCACTCAGTGTTGTGTGTGAGGGGAGGCAAAGCCTCACAACCATTGCTTCAGGCTCCCCATACTTAACAGTAAAGTGTCACCCTTCTAACAGATTTGGAGGGCGTGGAGAGAGGCTTGTGACAGATTTTGACAGCACCTTAATGAAACGTGTGACCCTTCCTGATGCACACACGTGCTTGCTGAGCTGGTGAGCCCTGCCCGGGTCTGCCCTGGACCATTGGTGCCCTGCTGTGTGCCAGGGGCAGACCTGCAGAGGTGAGAGAGACCCCAGACAGGCAGCTGGTGTCTGACATCACCTGTGGTGTTTGGGAGAGAGCTGACAGGACTCCCCTGTGCTGCTTTGTTTCAGACTGTTTTGTTTTAAGGGAGCGATGGATGAGTTTCTCAAGTGGATTTTGAAGGGTCTGAAAAATGTGATTGGATTGCTTCTATTTCTCACGTATTTCTGACATAGGAAGGGAGGATGAAGAAGATGAGGCACCTTCCTTTAAATTTGCAAGACTTCTGCTTGATGTGGTTAATAATGAGTATTTCTGATAAAAATAGAATAAAGACCTGGAAGCACAGGCTCAGGGAAGGAGTGTTGGATAGACTGCATGTGGGAGGGAGATGTTGCAGCTGGTACAGCCAATATCCCACAATGGGAAGGTAGGAAGATTTACATGGAATGACAGGCTGGGGTGATCCCTTGGAGAAGAGACTCTGGTGAAGCTGAGAGAAGTTATGAATTTTCCTGAAGTCAGAACACGTATGCAGATGCTCTTTTTCCCCTTTGTTAAACCACGAGAGAGACTAATTATTTTCATCTTTTCCTTTCATTTTACCATGTGTTTTCATTGACCTGAGAAGTCATTTGGTACATCTGACCTTCTTTGACTTAACCTGAGCACTTCTGAGCTGTTTCAGTCCAATCTGGTGTCAACCTCACAGCTCTTGATTGAAGGCCTTGGGAGGTAGAGGGTCCTTAAACAAAATTTTTTTTTTCATCTGACTGTGTGCAGTGCCACTGAGAGAGTAAAAACAGAGCAGAGCTGAAAGTCTGTTCTGTTCTCTGCTGTGTAGAAATGCTTTCATTCTCTCAGAAACTTCTTTTCACCAGCATATCAGAGACTGCAGTGAGAATGTGTGCATTTCATTTCTTTTCTACTAACTGGGATGTACTTTCTTACAGTGTGGTATTGTGAGACTGGAGAGTTCTAACAAGTCCCACTAAGTCCATAGACTTTTGAAATAGTGAGATTTTCTATGAGCTGTGATGCAGAAATGTGCCACACTTCTTAGTTTGCCTGTTGGTTATTTGCACTGAAAGCAGCGCCAGTGAATATTTGATTGAAATTTGAGGGGGGTAAAGATCAGCAACAGCTCAAAACGAGAATTTAAGATTCAAAGCCAGACAGAGTCTCCTTTTAATTTCTTTCATTGCCTTCTGTAGTCCATGGGGAGTTTTTACTTCAGTTTGCATGAAGCTACCCTTTGTTTGCATCTCTTGGTTTCTGGGTTTTTCTCGTTGGTCTTTTTCTGACTGTTGGATTTTCTGCTAATGTTGTGTATGCTCACACTTGGTATGCTTTATGGCTGCTTTCGTCTGTTGGTGCAGCTCCTGAGATCAAGACACCAAGATGCAATAATGAACTTCATTAATCACCTTGGCACTGTGTAGGTTGCATACTGAGGGGGGAGGAGGGTGCTGTGCGTTCAGGAGGGGGGTGTGGGACCGGCCAGTGCTGCCAGGAGCACAGAACAGTCAGGCTGGAGGGAAGTGGCCGGGCACCCTGTGGTCACTGATGCAGCAGTGGGAGGGCAAATGTGCCCACCTCTCCTGTGTTCTGTACAAATATGCTTTACCTGGCCTGAAAGGGGAGAGGGTTGAGCTCTATCCTCTTGCATTTACCATTGACTACATCCCTGCATCTGATCCAGCTCCTGGCTGACCCATGTGAGCAACTGCTTCTGTACCCAGGGCATTTCAAAGCTCAAGATTTTGATTTCCAGTCTAATCACGTCAAAAGCTATCGCTTGCTTTTTCTATTTCTTTATGCAGTTTATCTTATCTCTTTTCAATATCCGTGTCTGAACTCTGCTGCTGTTGGGACCCACCCTGTTCCCATGCACAAACACACAGAATGGAGCAAAGAGAAGTAAGGTAGGAGCAAACACTTTTTTATTAGGGCTGCAGTTTAAAGTAATGAAAATAATAAACAGAGTCTAGAAGGTGCTGCTACATGTTCTGGTGACTGCCAGAAAGGAAGACGAGAAAGGGACTTGTGATACCCTGGAAAAGGTTTAAAGTCTGTTTAAACTTTACAGAGCTGATTGAATTAACATCAGGGTATATCAAAGTGTTTTATACCTCTGAGTTGTCTTTTCTTCCAATCCTTTACAAGGATCTGTGATTTGTCACCATTATTGTGCCCCAGCCGTAACACTTTCATGTTTCAGCTGGGTCATGGGTAATGATGTGTAGACCCACAGAATGTCCCTGCTTTCAGCTGCTGATAGAAACAAAGATTTCAACTGCACCCCAAAATTACAGCTAACCAGCTAGAACCTGGGAAGGGGAGAATGCTCTGTTTAGACAGTGTGCAAAATGCTGCACTGCAATATGTGACAGTCGGAGAGCAAAGTGACCCAAAGTGACTTGGTGCAAAATTGGAGTTGGGGACATGTCAGGAGGCTGGAGCTCTTTGGGGTGAGAAGGACACGTGTAGGACGTGGTCGAGCTCAGCCCTTACATCACTGGCCTTGGAAACAGCTGAACTGCTTCACATGAAATCTCACCCTTCCTCCCAAATTATATCTATGCACTGATCTGTATGTGCAGCTGTACGTGTAGCCTGAGGCAAACACCTGACATGGAAAACGTCATCCCAATCCAATCAAATTTGGTGGAGATTCAAGCAGCAAAAGACAGTCTTATAATGGAAAATAGAGTGCTCCCAGCACAACTTAGAGTCCAGTGAATTGAGGGAAATGCCTTGAGCTGCACGGAATGGATCACATATTGAACCTATCATGGATTGGACTGTGCTGAATGGATCACTGAGGGCACCGTTTCCAGGTGATGAGCATTCCCAGTTGGAGAGGCTGAGCAGAGGGATGTGTAATTGTATGGACACGTATGTGAGTGCCCTTGGCTGGATTTTACCTGGTCTAAATCAGCTTAGTTCTGGGAGCCTCAGAGTGGCTTTGGTGATTACCTTGGCTCAGGCTGAAGCTGTTGCTAATGGAATGAACATGGAGTGCCAGGCTCCTGCCCTCTGTGCTTCTGTCTGGCATCGTTCCCTGGGCTGCCAGTTCAAAACTCATGGTTGGAGTGCTAAAAACTCAAGAGACAGGATAAAAAAGGAAGGAATTTAAAGGAAAAAAGTGGGGTTTTTTTCCTTGTTTACCAGTGGTTTTGAAATTTTCCTGTACATTTGGATTGCATTTTTAAGATTTTGTATAATTTCCTTTGAAAATCTAAGCAGTATCTTTGTATGTGCACAAATTTAGGACCACAGTGAAACTGTAAATGTGGTGTGACTTGGGATAAAATTAGACTGACAATGCTGGGCTGTTGTTACTCCATACTGGGCTAAGTCATCATTATTTGGATTTGCTGGAGTCCAGAAAAGGCTTAGCTCATGTTTTGAGCAAAGCCAGCAGTCACATCCTGCTTTCTTAATTGCTATTTGAGATGAACCATGATAATTTCCATTATGAAGCCAGTTTTAATTAAGCAAACAAAACCTCTCTGCTCTTTTTTCTGGCAAGCTTTTGATGACTTCTTCTGAATTGTGACAGTCGGGTTCTGATGTGTTCTTCAAATGCAGCCAGGTTTAGAAGCTGCAGTGAAGCAGAGAATCATGTGCGTGGCCTTGAGCAGCAGCTTTGCATGGCCCAGAGTCTGTCGGTGCTGGCCACTGGCTGCCCAGTAGGATTTTAGCCATCCAGTGTTCCCTAAGTGCTGTGTTGCTTGGGGGTCTGTAAGGTGGTGTGTAGCTGAATGCAATAATTTAGGGGATCAAGGGGGTTTAAACCAGTAGGGAGATGCTTTGTCCTGGCTTCTTCCTGCAGCTTCTGCCTAAGACTGCAACTCCAATTGCATTGAAGGGAGAGCCATAAACCCCCAATTATTGTTATATTTTCTCAAATAGAGAACACCAGTACTGGCCCTTGTTTCAGAGAAGTTACAGTATAACAGGCTGTGGCCAGAGGTGAGGCAAGGACAGGCAGATGTGTTTGATGTTTTCTGTACGATGTGCACACAGGGAGAAAGGAGGACCCCCATCCAGGTGTTGGGGCATGTAGGGTGTATGGGCTGAGGAGATGACTGAGGGGCTGATAAATCACAGTCCAGCATGGGACAATCTCTTGCTGCCAAAGGGTGAGGGGATGATTTAACATAGATGAGGGCAGCAGATAATTTATGTCTTCCCATCACTAGTAAATATTCATGGTACATAAATGACGTGTGACAGATAAGCTGTTACATGCCCGTAGTAACCAAGGTGGAACACGGGCAGGCATGTGCCTTGTTTATTGTCTTGCTTCCTCTTGTGACAGGACAAGAGGACATGGCCTCAAGCTGTATCAGGGGAGGTTCAGGTTGGGCATTAGGGGGAATTCCTTCACAGAAGGGGTTGTCGAGCATTGGAATGGGTTTCCCAGGTAGGTGGGGGCGTCACCATCCCTGAGGGTGTTTGAGGAAAAACTGGACGTGGTACTCAGTGAAATTGTCTAGTTTACATGGTGGTGCCTGGTCCAAGGTTGGCCTTAATGATCTTGGAGGTCTTCTCCAACCTAACTGATTCTGTGAATGTTACCAAATAAAAAGTATTCTGTGATACTTATTCCCTGCAGACTAGTAGGAGAGTTAAAGGGATGCTTACCTAGAACTTCCTTATTAGGTCCCTGAGTCTCGTGACAACAGTCTTAGGACTTAAAAATCTTTTAGGTCTTTGAGTTGTGCCAGTTTTTTTCAGGAGAGCAGAGAGGTTTCATGAGTACAGCCCGGGGAACAAGACTGGGTGGGTGCAGGAGGGGGAAGATGAAATTCCTGTATATTTCCCTGTATGGTCTCACTGCACCTGTATGAGGAGGAAGATTAAAGTAGCATTTACCAAAGTCTTTCTCCTTGCAGCAACAACAGAATCAGTATTTTATAATTCGCTTTAAGATTGTGGGGCTTCTTTTTCACTACAGTTCCCTGTGAAAAATTTGAGCTAAAGACAAAGTTTTAGAGATAATCCCAGTTTAGTCAGTTGGAATAATTTGCAACTAGTTATAATACTCCATTGCCTGGGTTTTCCTTCATTCTTTGAGTTGTCTGATGATATTTAGTCATGAGTAGTCTCTTTCTGAACCACTTTTTACAATCCTTATGTTAGCTGGGTTCCTTCCTATGCTGGTGGTGCTAATGGCCATGTTAAATATTAATACATTTTTACTAATAATATTGGTAATATATCTGCGGCTGCCTAGTTGTGATCCAGCTGTCTTAGTGGAATGAAATAGATTAAGTACCATTCCCCAGTGAGAGTGTAATTCATAAAAGCAGGGTGGACAGTATGTTGTGCCTGTCTGATGTGTTTTAGAGAACATCTCTGCTGATGATTATGCTTCAGGAAATCGGAAGAACATTTCCCCAGGACATATAAAGTGACTGTCTATTAGGAACATGTAGAGGATGTGTCAGGTTTTCAAGAAATGTACTAGAAAGAGAAATTAAGTTTGAAAAAGCCAATGCACTGAGGAAGGCAGACAGCTCCTCTTTTTTTCTGAGGTGGGTGAATCTGGGTTCTGTTTAGCCATGCATGCAATTTTAAAGCTGCATGTACGGGCTCAGGAAGGATCAAAATAGCATTTTCAAGAGGCTGGCAGAACTTGTCGGAAACAATGCTACCTCATTAGCAGATGCTGACCCTATCAGAAACAACCAGTAAATGGTGCCTCTTGCTTCACTGAAGAAAACGTTGCCTCAACCCCTCGCTCCCCCAGCAGGAAGGGAAGAGTCCCTAGGCAGCAGTGATGAAGGGCTCGTGCAGAGCCATCCCGAGGGGCACCCAGGGTTCAGACAAAGCTGGGAGACACTGGAGCACTGTCAGTCCTGTTTGATTTGTTGATGCGCCACATTGCAGGAAGGGGATGTGTCTGGAGCCCATGTACCCTCAGCACTCTGCTTGGGGAGCAAGCTGCAAGTCATGTCTGGTACCACACGTGAAATCCTGCTTTTAAATAGCAGTTGGGTGGCTGTGAGAGGGTTCCCATGGAAGAGGGATGGTGGAGTCTCTGGTGGAGTGGGAAAGGAAGTGTGTTGGAGGCAGCATGTAAAATCATGGAGAGAAGGAGTAGGCTGCAGTTTTATAGTCAGAATCTTACAGTGAATAAACTAATGCTGAGGCTGGGAAGCTACTTTGAATTTTAGTTTTTCATTTTGCTATATGTTTAGTGCAGTCACTAGTGCAGTGGGAGGGAACAGGCAGATGCAAGAGGAAAAGGAGGACAATTGAGGTGGAAGTCAGGGTCTTGGAGTTGGTCTTCTATTACTCAGGTGCATGGATCCATTCAGGCCCAGGTGCTATAAGTTGGTTTTGCTAATAACTCTTCTAGTTATTTTTTTTAAAGAAAAAAAAAAGCAGTGAATGCATCTTTAACTGTAAGGGTTGTGGCTCTGATTTGTGATGCTGAAGGGCTCAAGGGTAAAGACTCAGGATAATGACAAGTTTTCTGAGCTCTGCCTGGGTTATAGAGGAATCTTTTCGGCCAATCTTCCCACCAGCAGCAGCCAGCAAGTCTTAAGAGGGAGGAGTAATAGGAAGAGCCTTTATATCTCAGTAGGTTGTATTCATGATTTCCTGTGTGGTACCTACCTGTGAGGAGATTCTGCTTGCATCTTCATTCCCTTCCATCTTAAAGGGTTTCATTAGCATCTAATTGCTGCTTATTTTCCTCATTCAGAGCATCCAGGTGCTGTACAATGTTCTTAATCAAGTGTGAAAAGACTGTTTGTCAAGAAAGTTCCTGCTTGTTCAGCAAGGTTCTTCTGAAAATGTTTGGCCTTTGTCTATGCTTACCTAGGGGAAAAGCAAGTGACAAGAGTCTGGAACTTGACTGAGATCTTCACTTGATCCTGCCAGCCTTGTCTCCATGATCACACCTCACAGTAGCATACCAGTGAAAGCCTCATCTGAATTGGAACTAATTTTATGGGGTGATGCCAGTGTTGGCCTTGCTGAGCAGGTCGCTCAAACAGGAGGTTGACAGAGGAGCAGTGAGAGATGTTACTGGAAGCCTGAAATCCTTTGCTCTCTAGGACTGGAAGACTGGTTGGGGAAATGCACAGGTTTGAGCCCAACTCGCTGGGGTGGTAACGAAAGCAGAAGTTACATGGGTTGCCCTTGGCCTCATGCATCTTGTTTTAGTCAAAAAGGGTCAACTGTGAGAGAGACTCTTGAATTGGCACAGCAAGGGAAAGCTCTTGTGATGTCAGGTGTCTCAGGTTCAGACCTTTCCTTTCTCTTTTCAGCAGTAATGAGGTGATCAGAGTGATGAACTCTTCTCCCACTGGCAACATGCAAGGCTTGAGGACATGGGTATGTTTGTGTGTGTTTGTCCACACCATAACCAGTGACATGGGGGAGTTCAAAGGATTAGTAAGGTTGAGAATACTCGCCTTTGTGAGAAGGAACCAATATTCTCCCCTGCCTTATTGAAACTGGCTGTAGAAAACTGTAAGAACATTTTTTTTCTCCTCTACCTTAGAGAATTAATCCAGTGGAAACAATCTGGTTTTAAGCTAGCATCGCTGAAATCAGAATAAATACCTTTTTTTTCTGGACTATTAGGATATTTACTAGCTATTGGCCAAAACCTCAGCTGATATGGCTTCACCAAATTTAGTGAAGCTTGGATCAAGGTCTCCATTGGCATATTTTTCATCCAGTTCATTAGGCAGCAAGCAGTTGGATCAGATAGGACACAGAAAGCACAAAACACTTGCTGAGAATGTAATATACTTCATTAGTCATCTGGGCTTGCAAAAGAGCAGGGAGAGAATTGTACCCACATCATCAAAGCCCTGTCAGCCCTCGGTGGGTGTCTTGCCTTGTGTCTGCAGCCCCTGCTTGAGCAGTGCTGTGGAAGGGCTGTGCAGATGCAGCTGCATTGATCCCTGGGCTGGGGTGGTGTGCAGCTTGCTGAACTGAAATGGCATAAGAGGAAAAACTTCTGATGGAACAAGCACTAAGGGACAAAAGAATAAAGAGATGAGAGAGGATATTCATCCCCACAGAAATCCCATTGATGCTGTGTAGCTCCCAAGCGTTGACGGTGGGAAAGGGGAGCAGCCAGGAGGGCTTCTGCAGAGCAACAGCCACAGCCCCCAGCACTCAGTCTGGGACCACAAGGAAATGGCTATGTTGCTTTCGAAAATGAGGATTATAGAATTTAATTTAATTTAATTTTTGCCAATGCAGTTCACAGGAAGTCTCAGCTTTCTTTGGGAGGGGTTGACATTGAATTTAACCTCCTCTAAACGTCTGCTTGGGGCTTGCAGTAATTGTAGCAAGTGTGCTGGAAAGGGCAGATAGCCTACATGCCCATCAGAGTGGTGTCCCAGTCTCTCCATGCCCCTAAGCACAAGCATCCACGACTGTGTGACTGTGGGAGGAGAGGGAAAGGGAAGGGTGCAGGAGAAAGACGGCAGTTCTGTAGAAATGTGGAACGGAGGATTACACCCACAGTGTTTGATACAGAAGAGCAAGGATTACTGCCTGTGTGTGACATCGTGTGGGAGAGATTAAAGTCACCCCAGGCAGGCAAGAATTGGGTGTGAAGCAGGAAAAGAAAGGGGGATTAGGTTGGAAGAGGTGTGATACAGGAGGAAGGACGAGGGTTCCTTTGGGTGAAACGCAGATGGTGTGAGATGACAAGGCTTGGGTGGTGTGGACAGCAGCTGCCTTGCAGGAGAGGTACAAGGACTAAAGGATCTGCAGGATGGACCTGAGGTCACTCCCAAACCTTGAACTTCTCCTGGAGATTCCTATCCTTTCAGCTCTTGGAAGCAGGTGGTATGAGGCTTACCAGAACAAAGCTGTGATGGGTAAATGGGTGGTGCAGAATGCTTCAAAGTCAGGGTGAATTGTAGACTATCAGGGCTCTCTCAGTCTCTGGGAACTGGTTGTTGCCCTTAGCTGAGACATTAGAGGCTTTCTGCTTTCTGGGGGGGGCTGCTGGGTTCCCCAAGTGTCACTTCTTATCAGCTCCCTGGAGACCCTCCTGCCACTGTTAAGGAACCTATATCCTCTTCAGAGTTGAGGTGCCCAGAAATTTCAGACTAAGTCTCCATGGTGCCAGCTGCTATATTAAAATGTAATAAGGGATAATTTTTGCCCTGAGGAGACCTTTTCTCCTATGCCTGGAAAAGCCAAAACAATGTAGGGTATAAACCAGCCACAAAAGAGGGATTGTTGGGCTTCTCAGTGCATCATCTCATGGCTATGAATATCAGCACGTTTGGTACACGGGAAGGCCCTGGAGATGAATCTGGTGGGATTTAGAGCTGGCTGGAGTGCTGTACCACAGGTGTTTAAGCGTAAAGGTACAGAGAAGACCATCTGCTGAGTGTCTAAGGCTGATGCTCCAGTTATATTTGCATGTAGGATGCTTGCATTGTTTACTTAGGTTTAAAATCCAGCCATAAATTGTGCTTTGAGTGGCTGTTACACATTTCCTGCTCCAGGAGCAGACTTTCAAAGCCCACAAGAAATATTCACTTGCAATTATGTCTGATTTAAAGGGAAAAGATCTGTAGCTTTGTAGCCTTAATAATTTGCTCAAACAGCTGTAGATTAATGAAAGTATTGCTCAAGGCATGTTTCCAGAAATAGTGTGTAGCTCGGCCCGCTCCAGTCACATTGGGTTAGGAAATGTGTTTGTGTTTTTAAAGCTGGGAGTGCACACCAGAGGTGATCTACCAGAGCTCTCAGGACTCATGGTTTAGCTGGTCAGGTGATGTCCAGAAGAGCTTGAAAACTGTTTCTTTATGGAGTTGCAGAGGTCTTTAGAAGCACCTTGTAAATGAATGGTCTTACCTACTGTAGAGGGAATGTCAGCCTCACCCCAGCAAGTGACCACCAAGTGCTCTGCAGTCACAGCACTGAGAGCCTGATGTGATTTTCCAGTCACAGGAGGCAAAGCAGATAAATCTATCATTTGAAACACTGAGGTTTTGAAAGAATCTACGAAACCTTCTGCACTGTGATCTTGGACACTCTTGAGCTCCACAGATTGAGGCACCAGGTAAATTATGTTCACCAGAAAAGCGCTCTTTTAACTGTATGGTTTTGTTCAGTCCATTGTCTCTTAATTTGATTGAGGACAGAATGCCTAGGGACAGGAGGCTATCTGATAAGAAAACTGCAGTCATCAAGTGGAACCAGTTCTTGTTCCCATCATCATCCCCCTCACACACAGAGCCACAGGGACCTCTCTTCATAATGTGCAGTGTGCTTTCCATAGAGAGAGGTGCAGTCCTTTAAAGGTCCAGTCAGGGCCACGTGTGAAAGCAGAGTTAGTGATACCAGGTACAAGAACAGGGCTAAATGTTATTTGCTCCCTTGTGAGGACCTGATGACTCTTTGAGTTTGCCCTGCAGTGGGATTGGCAGACTCTTCCTGCAGTCATTGCTGCTCAGCATTCCCGGGGTGGAGAGCTGAAGATCTCTCCCTCCTGTGGCTAAGAGGACACCCCACTGCTCCCACTTCAGTGAACACACATCCACCGTTCTGTGTAAGAAGCAATAAACCTGCTGATCTGTTCAAACGCTGCTGCCCTGCAATAACACACACTTTTCTTCTGAGACACTCACTTGATTGGGATTTTTCCATTGATGTCTGGCCTGATTTATCTGTTTCAAACATGACCACAAATAAAAGCAGTGCTCGTTGAGCTGATCCAATTTGACCTGACAGGGACAAAATGACTGGAGCTGGATGGTAATTCTCTTCCAAAAGAGAATGACAGTGGTAGATTGGGGAGATGTGGCTTGGTTGGTATTTTCCACAGAAATGGTCCACTTCTTTTTTGCATTACTTTCATGAGCCTGAATGTAAAGTTTTTTGCTCAGCGGTGGTAGATATTTCTTTGGAGGGGGAAACAAATTGCTTTATTTTAGAAAAAAAAAATTGATGCTGCTGAAAAGTTTTTGATCAGTTTTAAAAAGGTTGCTGGGCTGGATGTCTGAGTGGGGGACACACACAGGGAGACTTTGCACTCAGGTGCTCTTCAGCAGAGGTCCTGAGTGGTTAACAAGATAGAAAGTTAAAAACATTAGACTTGCAAGTAATCAGTTTGTGCGAAGGTTGTGCAAAGTTATGAGTTTCAGTGATGTTTCTGACTTTGGCCTTCAGTGCCACAGTTTAATCACAGAGAAAATACCACAGATGCACAATCCCTGCACCAAGGGAAAGCAGCGACTAACGGAGAAAGGGAAGTGTGTCTCTTTGTCTCAGTAGATAACTGGGTACAAACTCACTCTAAAATATAATCATAAGTGTAGCTAATCGCTTTTAAAACCTAAATTCAGGGTTTATGTCCATGGTTATAATGTAAGAACTCTCCTTGCAAGTGGACACTTAGCAGGAATGAGACTGAGAGCAAAGCCTGTTCTCCCCACAGTACTGGGAAGCCTTTAGATGAGGTGAAGCCCTTAATATTATTCAGAATTTCCATTTTTTATCTTCCAATTTTTTACAACTGTGGCTTAGAAATCAGGTTTAATAGCCTGTGGTTCTGATTTAAACACCTACTAATTAGTGTGTTCTAAGTAAAAATGGGTAAATATCTGTGCTCCTTATATTTCTCAGGACTGGCCAAGACACAAACCTTCCTTTTATGTTTGCACTGGTGACTCAGAATCAGCTGAGGGAGAGAAAGAAATGCTGGTTAAACAGAATAAGGAAAAGAGAGAAGACTGGCTATGAGAGAGGGTAAAGGGCTGGAGGACAATAAACATAGGAAATAAGAAAGGTGTCCTGAGTGATTCCACATGAGATTCAACACCCAGGCTTGGGCTCATACATTAACTCCAGGTGGTGCCATGTGAGATCCTACACTTGGTGTAGGTTAAAGCTGCTTGGCAATTTGGATCATGTGAGATGTCTCAGCAGCTTTTGATGTTTGTGAGAGTGGAGATGATGAAAAGTGCAGAGTAGTCAGCCTTGGGTTCCCATCGCACCCCTATCCTTTGTCTCCTGAGTTTTTCCTGCTGTATTCTCAGGTCAGGTATCCTGCATCTTGCCAAGGGCCAGAGCTAGGAGATCTCTTGGAAACTGGACCTGTGCCTGGGTCTCACAGATGTTCTCTGGAGCTTGTAATTAAAAACAAACAACAACAACAGCAAAAAACCAAAAACCCCAGCTGTGTGACCTCCTGAAATGTGGTTCCCTCTGTTCCTAGCACCTGTGGACTCCTCACGTTATAATATAACCACGGTGTGACCTGGAAGGGTAGGGAGGTGATTTTTGGGAGTGATTCTAGGTATATCTGACTATATAAAATAGGAGAGGATGTGAAACTGTCCTTCCTGTACCGAAGGCAATGGTAATCTGTCTGTGCTAGAGACTGGAAATAGTGACACAGAATTTCTGCTAAAAAAACATCCTCTCAAAGAAGTTGTCCTGTGGAGCAACAGCAGCCTCTAAAGCAGCTGATGTGAATTTGGAAGCAGTGGGGTTTGCTAAGTGAGCTCTGGCTGTTGCTCCACCAGAGGAGTTACTGCATTAAGGTGCAGCAGCAGACACTGATTCAATGACTGGAGTATTGCCTGTGGCGTGAGCAGAGGTTGGGATGAGGGAAAATTCCCTATTTCCTCCCTTCATTTTTGTTGTTTTGCAAATCATTGAGCTAGGATATTCTTGGTTGGATGTGGCAGTTTGTGCCTCGAGAGAGGGACTGTACAGAACAACTTAAAGCTGTGTGTGCCGGCTGGTCTTTCCAAGGGGAGATCTGCAGGATAGCACCTCTGCTTGCCCCCAGCCCAAGGAGAATTGCCTCTTGGTTTCAAAGGCAGTGACAAACTTGGAGATGAATCTAAATTTTCACAATCAGACAGTACTAAAAGATTAATTCTCTTCGCAGAAGTAATGCCAAAAGGACTTACTGTCTTTGCCATGCACAGGTCTCCAGGGAGACAAGAGAGGTGAGGATGGCAAAGATCTTGTGGAGTTTCATAACATTCCACAGCTCTGGGTTTGCTGGTCTCTTAATGAGAGATTTAATTGCGGGCTTCTTGCTTGCCACTAGATGACAGCCTTGCTCTGTGCACCAGGGACTTGGTTATCATTAATAGGGGGCAGGGAAATGACCCTCTTAAAGGACATGTCCTGCCTGTCTTGCTTCCACATGCCTTCTTGCAAGGCAGGGAGCTGGGCACAGAGGAGATGATGGTGCAGATACACTCACTTCACAGAGAAGGTGGTACTTGAATGTTGGACACACTTCAAATGTGAGGACAAATCAAAAAGTGACAGCAAGAAACTGCTTTTCTTCCAAGAATGAATTTTTTTTTTTTAGGATTTATTTTTAGGAGCAGGGCCATGCTTTTTGGATTGCTTCTTCCAGCCTGACCCAGTATGGTCTTCAGGTCAGTAAGCTCTGAGCTCCCCATCTGGGCTCCAGGCTGGCTCCCATTCATGGTGAGCTTTCCTGTGAAGTGACCTGGCAGAGTCCCTTCCTGCCATCGAGCAGAGAGGGAATGAGACATGAACACTCTTCAGCATACCACCACAGAAAAGTCACATAATCTCTTGTTGCATTCCTTGACTGCTTTTTGTCTGTATTTTTCTTGTCTTTGGTTTCAGTCTCTGCCTTGTACACATGCAGATGCAGAAATCTGATTGCATGGGGTTGTTTTTGGGGCAGAGCATCCCACCACTATCCTTCTGCAGGCTTTTGGGATCTGCATGATGCATATGTGCTGAGGAGGAGAAATGCAAATTGCCCAGTTAACATGACTTTGCCATCCACTTGTTAGCATGGCTGTAGTATATAAAATGATAAAGATCAGCAGGGCAGGTTTAATGACTTGAAAGCTTTCACACTGCCACTGTAATAGTATCCAATCTGAATATATGTGTTTTATGTCAGGGCTGACTTTGAGGCTCTGGAGCTGTATCTAAAAGGAATGCAAGGTGAAGGAGGTAAACGTGAGAGTAGTCAGGGAGATTTCAGTATTGGGCATACATCGCCTATCACAGCCCTTCTCAAGGAGACTGGAGAGAGACCCTTGCAGAGGTTTGAGTCTTTGTTCAACTGTTCAATCGTATTTGTACCGTGTCCCACCTCAATGCATTTGCTTTCGCTGCCGTCCCGAGAGCCTTGAGCCCACCTTGCCTGGTGGCAGTAGCACTCCACCAGAACACGGCTTTCTACCTTTGCAGGACTGAAGACGTCCTCTTGGGCTGCCCCTCTGGCCCTGCCCAAGCAGAGCAGGGTTGTACTTTACTCTGGGTTATACTTGGAATAATGTGTTGTCTGTCCTGGAGCCTTGTCTTTGGTCAGGGATGCTAAAGGGGACACAGGTACACACCAGGGTGTCTCAGTGTCCTGAAGTGTGTTGCTCTCAGGGTGATACTAAAGAAGCTGAGGTGTGAGATCGTTGTTGATCAGGATCTTCTCAAAGTTTGAGCCACTGAACTTATATCTCATTGAATTCTCTTTCTCTTCTTTCATTAAACCTTTCTCCTCTATGCAATTCAGCTTAGAAGGAGATCAGGATGGATGCACTGGAGCACATGGAGGGAGGTGTGTGGACAGCCACTGGGTCAGCTTGTCAGGCAGGAGCTCAGAGGTAACACCAACTAGCACAAGCTCACTGCTGTGCCTCACTGCAGACTTGGATGCAGCCTCCTGCCTGCAGCACAGAGCCTGCTCCAGGCAAGATGTGCAAGGAGAAGATGCAGGATGATGTATTATAGTTCCTTTGCCCAGGACATTACACCTGTACACAACAGCCATGATCTTGTGGTTTGTGTGGCAGTTGGATAACCCCTCTGAAACAGCTTATTCCTGGATGTGAGCATCACTATCATCTCTGTTTTGATTAGGGTGCTAATACATATTTATATTTTACTACTTTTCCCCCTATCAGCTGAAGAAGGGATGTCCTTTACAAGTGCTTAGTTAGCCAGTTTTAATGGGCAAAGCATATAAATAATAATAATGAGAGGGGAAGAAGGTAATATATGGAGTGGAACTCATTAATTACTATTTATTAGTCATTAAGGAGCAAACAAAGTGCTAATTGAAGTATATGAGCTTGACTAGCCGTGAATGTTTTCATACGACTGTAAGAGTCACTGCTTTTCAAAACACTGTTAGAGCATTTTGAATTCTATTAAATATTTTTTGCATCCCTGGTCTTTGCTGAAGGTTTTCAAGCTATACTATTGCATGGTGATACCTGCTAGTAATTTTCAGCAGAATTTCTAGCTCTAAAAATTAGTTGGAGACTCATCCTTATGTTTGAAGAATTGCTTTGGTTTGTAATTTTTTTTTTTTGCACTAGTTAGTACGTGCCTGTCTACACAAAGAAAAAAAAAAATTGTGGTCAGCTGAGTCTCACAGTTTTTTTGGGCCACATTCTGCTTTCCTTCCCAGCTTTCCATATTTGCAAGCATACGTTATATTTACTGACAGAGCTGAGGTTGGGTTCTGTCTCCCGGTGTTTTTGTGGCCACCTTCATGTGTGTGCAAATGTCTCTGTCCCTTACGAACCATCGATGCAGAGGACACATTTTGCTGCTTATTGACAGTGTGTCACCCGTCCTCATTCTGTTAGAGGCAACTGCACAGAAACACTGATTGCTGCTCTGCTGCCTTTGCCGCTGCCTTTTCCCCTCTTGTGTACTTTTTTCCTTTTTTTTCCTCCTCACCACTTTTTGGCGGCTGAATTGGGATTTATCGTTGCCTGTGAGAGTGCCCTTTCGGGCACAGATACGTGGTGGTGGCTCCCGGAGCGTGGCAGACCCGCAGCCGTGCCTGCCAGGGCCGTGCTCCCCGCGAGCAGGGACGCACTGGGAGGTGCCGCCGGCCTCGACGCCCAACTGCTCTGATGCTTCCTGACAGCTGCGATTGCATCCAGGAGGAGCTCTGAGCAGGAGCACGTCTCGGTCCTGTGCTCTTGTTTCTGGCTCTGTTGTGAAAAATAAAGCTTTCCAGCACATTAAATGTCCTTTTGGGAAATGGGAATGGAAAGCGCCGTCTCCCAGCTGCGTGCCTGGTTGTAGTGGCCAAGCCTTGGGTGAGCCTTTGCCCCACAGCAGCCCTCGGTTTAAGGCAGTTGCTTGTAGGTGTCCCTGAGCAAAGCTTGGGTGCTGTGGGAAAAGGTTAGCAGAGGCTCTTCAGCTGTTTGTGCTGGTGATGCAGCAGCTCCACAGACTGTCTTCCCACTCCCATTGAGCCAAAGGATGGTGGCTGCTTGACCTGGTTTTGGACAGTGGTCCTGGCTTTTAAAGTGGTCTTCTAACTGGGCATGGAGACACCCAGTGCTATCACTGGGGAACAGAAAAATGGCACTGACTGCAGAGCAACACAGGCAGATCCTGGGACTCGTGCTCATTTTCATAATGAAAAAATAAGGAATTGGATGAAAACCCCTGACTGTACTAAAGGAGGAAACCCCAAATGCGTGAGCTCTTCTCTTCCCCATCCTTCTTTAGTCCCTCACAGATATTTTGATGGACAGGCTCATATTTCTCCCCGTGAAGGGCAGGGATGTTGCATAGACTGTAACTTGGACAGTGACTAGACTGTGTTTTTCAGTATTTTGGATCATTGTAGCATGCATGATCCTCTCGAGGACTAGGGCCCCTGGACACACTATCAACATTTTAGGTGTTTGTGTTGCACTTGTGTTCCTCTCCTTCAGCAGAGACACGGGAGAAGGCAGCTACCAGGGTGCTGCAGGTTCCACTGTGTCCTCCCAGCCCCGCTGGCTGCACAGCACCCACAGTGATGAACAGGAGTTTCCACCAGGATTTCTGAGCAAGGACAGCCCTTCTTGGAGGAATAGCTCCATCTCTATGGAAGTTTGCAGCTGGACTTTGGTTGTTCCTTTTGTTTGTTTTAATATTAGCCTGTTAATTATCCTAAAAAAGAAATCTGTGTGTGTTCTTCTAAAAATAACATCCTTACATGCTTTTGTGCCTGAATAATCTCAATTTGGTGACCCACAAACCATAGGCAGAAGCATAAAGGAAATAATTTTCTTTTTCTTCTAGGAACCAGATGGCTCAGTCCAATTTCTGTGATGTTCTCTAAATGAAATTGTGTTTTAGACATTCAGAAAGAAACTAATTTCAGGAGTTTGGGAGAATTCTGGAAGGGTGAAGGGACCAAAACTGCAAATTACGTGTCTCAACAGGGGACAGGAGAGAAGATGTGGGAAGGGACAAAGAGGAAATAATTATAGTGCAGAATTTATTCCAGGCTTTTCCTCCTTTTTTTTCCCTTTGCAAAGAAATAGCAAAATTCATATATTTATTCAGTGCTTGCATTTAATAGCAAACTTTTGTCAGTCTGTAGTTCTTGGCCTGAAGCTGTTAATTGAACAATTCCTTAAAGCTGTTTGCAATTCATGTTGTGGCAACTCACTGTGTGCATCAGCTGGCGATGCTGCACTTTCCCCATACGTGACCACAGCAGCGTGAATTTGGAACAGCGTATTTGCACATATTGTTTGCAGATGGATGGCTGGATGGCTGGAAATTTGTAGCCTGCAAATATTTGAGTGTCTGAGTATAAAATTTGCTTTTGCCTCAGTGTTCACACCTGTAAAGCTCAAGCATCAGAGCTGGTACTGCGAGAAAAAACTGTGAGTCTGAAGAAAGGGCAGGGAGGAGGAAGAAGATGATTCAGATCAGTCACTGGGAAAATCCACTTGCTGAGAGCATTGCTGAACTTGAGGGCAAGAGAGGAATGAGGATTTTGTTGAGGAAATAAGGGTATGTGGGAAGGGAAGAATGGACTTCAGCCTGATTAGCAGTTGCTGAGGACTGATCTAGCAGAAGGAAGTGGCTGAGCCTGGGGAGTAGTTAGAGGATCTGGATATGACGGAGAGGTATAGAGTTCCTGCAGGCCTCTGGCTGGCTTTTCACTCAATTCCCACACTGGGAGCTGTCTTTGCTCCTGTCTGTGGTGGGTGAAAAAGGTGCATGAGATCAGGAAAGCCATGGGAAATTGTGGCAGCTCTCAACTGCGGTGACTCTTTTGCTTTTAGTCATGTGCATCATATTTTAGCAGAGAACAAAATCGCAGTCTGGAACAGATGAGTGCCATGGGAGCAGCTTGGTTTTAGCCGCTCCAGTAACACAGAGCTGGAAAAAGCAGAAGATGGAAGGAAAAGGCTGGAAAGGCCTCAAGGACTGATACATTTTAAAATTTATTAAGCTGTTGAGTTGGATCTCTGGCACTTATATTCACTCATTGGTGATGATTTCTATCCTATTTGTAAGGATGCTTTCAAACTAACTGGGATATCTGTGCTGCTGCATGGTGAAAGCAGAGGCTGCCTCTGGTCTCTAGAGCATCCTGGGACAGGTCTTTTCCCATGCCTCATTTTCCCCATGATGGAACAAGTGTTGATTCTCCTTCTAGGATGTGTTTTGGCATCACCTACTGGAAAACAACAAGGTGCTTGTGAAGATAATAAAAATTGTCCTGTCTCTATGGGCCTCTGGAGGGAAGAAGGTATATAGAGTAGGAGGTGTCATTCGCGGAGCATTTTTGTTCAGAGAATGAAACACAAGGAGTAGCAGAACAGAAAGATGAAGAGTAAAAGTAAATAAGAATATACTTTCATCTCCCTCTCTCTAAACAAATCACTCTGTGTGTGTATATAGATATGTGTTTGTATATATTTTTTTATATTCCCAGGGTGGTTAAGGTACAATTAATGTAACAGAGTCTGACACAGCAACAGAGAGGTGCAAAGGTTTGTGAAGATGTGGAAGTAATTGCTTTGACTCTTGCACTGGAGCTTTAGGATAGCTGGATGATATTGCTTTCTGCCTCTGTCATTGTCTCCTTGTTCCTGTGCATCACCTAACACAAAACATCATCCCTGCAGGCTTTGGAAACTGTGGCAAATTCTCATCTCACCATTACTGACTTTTCCTTTAACAGCCAGTTTGTATTTCCATCGCCTGGAGCTGCCATCACAGACTTCCCAAGGAAAGGAAGGAGTGTTCTGTCTGTTTCTCACATTCTAGATTATTTTATACCCTCTTCTCTGCGGGGTGGTGGCGGGGTGGGGGCTGCATTTGCTTCCATGACAGGAGAAAGAGCTTGCTAAGAGCTTTGTCACTGTCAGTACATTGCTGCAGGCTGGACTCAGTCCTGTGCTTTGAGCTTCTCCCTGCTCTCTCCCCGACTAAGGGCTGTCCTTCCAGCCCACTTAGTCGTGCAGCCTCTGGAGTTGAGCAGCACCGAGTTGAACTCACCTAGTCTGTCCTTCCAAGTTTATATCCCTAAAAGCAGCAAAAGCAAAATATTATTATTCCCCTTTTTGCAGCGGAGAGGTGTGTTGAGGCAAGGAGAGGTTCAATGACATAGTGGAGTTTCAGGCAAAGGATGTGTTTCATGCTAAGGAAGGGAAATTCTGACATTGGCTGTCCTTTGTCATCTGGCTGTTCTTCCCTTCTGTAATGAAAGATCATAAAATTTAACCTCACTCAATGAAATCTTATTGTCTTGTAAATTTTTTTTAATGGTAAAACAATCACAGAGTTGGAATCCCCCTGCTCTCAGCTGTGAAAAACACATTGAGGAAGGTGGACTATGATTAGGTGCAAAAATGTAGCACTGTGGGTAGACTTTGGTTGAAATGTGCCTAGGAAGAGCTGGGCTGAGATTGTAAACTTGGGTAGTTTTGTTAGGTGTTGGGATCAGTGACATCAAAATATTGCACAGCCCTTTTGCAAGCTCTCTTGCAAAACCCAAAGCAGGTGTTGCCTGGGTTTAGCTGTCCCTGTGCAACAGCCAGTGCACTGAGCTGAGAAGCCCTATGAGATGAATCTTTCACCTCAAGAGAAAGGTTTCTTTGGATTGTGAATAAAGCTTGAGACCAGGGTGCTAGAGCTGACCTGGAGGTTTAAATCCAGCCCTTATCACTGAGCCCTGAAGTAGTTCATATCCAAAGTTGTTTTTTGTGTTGTATGGCCACTAGAGTAGAATGTGACAATGGTTTCCATGACACAGAGATGTGCTAAAAACTTGAGAAACTGAGGTAAGGCGTCCTCTGAGCCCATGCCATGCTGTGTAGCAACCTGCTATGATTTATGAAGAGTCACTGCTGTTTGCTCATGGACAGTGTTGGATTCTAACAGTGGAGTAACCAGCTCCAGTGGTGAGGGACCTTGCACCTCCATGTCCTTCTCTGGGTATCCCATCCTTCCCACAGAGGAGGAAAAGACGGCTTTGCTCTACCAGCCAGTGTGTCCTTTGAAGATGGGTAAAGTATGTGAGCTCTAATCTGTTGGTATTTTTAGCTCTGCCAGGAGGATTTGGTCATTTCAGGTCACTCTTACTGATTTTTTTGAGTGTGTGACATTCATCCTACAGCCGTGGAACATCTCTGGTTGCTGACCTCTCCGAACAGCCCTGCAGTGCCGCGTGGCGGAGCTGTCTTTGCATGGATGATTGGTTTTGAGTCTTGGCAGCCACGGAGGAAAAGTGGAGTGGAAAACCGATCCTGATGAGCAGTGAAGGATTAGCCAGGGAGATTGTACACTGTAAATTTGCATTCCCTTTCCTAGATAGTCACAGGAAATGCAGAGAAAGACTGACAAAGCACAAACATCAACAAGAAAGCCAATAGTCTTAAGCTAGTTTTGAACTTCAAAGAAACATCCAGCTAGTTTAAGGCAAAATTACAGGCCTTGTTATCCAAGCTCATCAGTGCCATGGGGCTGGTGTCTTGGAGCTGTGGAGGAGTAGGTTGGCCTCTTTTTGCTCTGTATGTTATTAAAGCCAAAGCCAGTGTGGTTCTGATTTTTTTTTTTTTTAAAACATGATGTTTGATAATGATGCATGAAGCAGAAAGGAAGTTGATTTCCCTTTTCCCCTCCACCCCAATAACCAGCCTTAGCTTTTTTGCACGCTGTCACCTCAGAAAAAACCATATTGAGATTTTAAATGGAGCAAATAGGATGAGAGAATCATTAGGAAGGGAAAAATTAAGAAATGCTATAGCTGTTGGAGTTTTTAGAGTTGTACAGGGTGTGATGGCTTGTCAGATGTCAGTACTGGATGGGAAACAGGCTGGAGGTGGCAACTGCAGCGATGCTGGTGTGTGTGCCAGTCCCAGCAAGGCGGGACTGAACTGCTGGATGCAGGAGCAAGGGCTTTTCTGCTTGGCCTGAAAATCTGAGGGAGACAACTGCAGACTAAAGACTACTTGCTGGCACTGTTGTATCTCCCAGTGCCTGCTGAACTGGTTAAGGGGGGGGTATTGAGATCTCAAACCAGTCTTGAGAGCTCTGTTGTTATCCAAGAGAGAAGTAGCCCCTGAGGAGCAAGGATCCAAGCTCTGAAGGGTTGGAGGCTCAAAGACACATCCTCTGGTCAGGCAAACAGCTGGCAAAGCTCTCTCAGACTGAAGTGCCAGAAACTGGGGGCCTGGAAGCAGTGCTGGGGCATCAGCTAAATGCTTGATTTAGGAGACATCATGACTAGCAATGTCTTGCAGTCTTCGCTGTAGCCTTCAGGATGCTGTGAGCAGGAGTACACAGAATCCAGCTGGTCCTTGACCAAACCCATGGTGCTCTTGGTAGCACCGTGTGATTGGCAGTGTGTGAGCACCCACCAATCCAAATATGTCAAATTTTCATTTGTTATTAGATCATCAGTCACCGAAATGAACACAGCTTCTCTCCCAGCCACGCTTTACTATGTGTGGCCATGAAAAACTTTTAAGAGGTGTTCAGAGGTTCTTTACTTAGTGTTTCACGGAGGTCATACCTGAGAAGTCATCATTTGGTGTTTTCTGACTTAGGAAACTTGTTTAATTCAGAAGGACTTAAGCAGCAGAGATATCAGTTCATTTTTCCAACAGTTCATTAACTGGGTTTAAATCACTATCACTTTATATGGTAAAGCCTGTTTTGCAGCTGAAAGGCCTAACCTATGATACAGCACTTCCTACTCCTTGCCTGCATTGACTGCCCTTTTGGCACTGTCACCAGGAACGGGGAATAGGGTGGTAATGCCATGTGAAATGTCAGGCACACGTGCTCAATTAGTTTATACAAGCAAAGGGCACCTTTGCTTAGAGGCTACACTCACTGGAAAATCCGTAAGGATGTAACAGCAAGGCTGTGGCATAACCTACACCCGGCAAGAAGTTCAGAGCTGCTGCTGCAGTTGGAATCTCCTTTACAGAGCAGGTTTCTAAGAGTGCCTGGGCTTTCCGCCTCTTGTGATAATGATTTTACATCATCGTGGGGCACCTGACTCGTCATGCAATTTGCAGGAGAGGTGACACAGAGACATGGGCTGCCAGCACAGCGTGGTCCATTGGGAAATCATCCCTTTTCCCCAGGGGCCTTTGTGTGGAGGATGGCAGCTGGTAATTGACCATGTTTTTAGTGGAAATGGAAATCAATATCATCTAACTTTGTGTAGGGATGTCTGGCCCAAGGACAGCCCTGCATTTTCTGCTTCCTCTAAAGTCAGTGGTAGTCACTTCCTTGAGGTTTTGGAAGCTCTTTTGAGCTTTCATGTTTAACCCTGAATTTGGTCCTGTAACACTGGACTGGTTGTAACCAAATCTGGTCACCACAGAGGGAGACCACAAAACTCTGTAAACTTTAAAATGTGCTTAATAATGTTTTAAAATAAACTAATCTCTGCCAAAGGTCTGACCCATTTTTACCATCAGTTAGGTGGTGTTGACACCTTATACACAGGTTCTTATAATTTTGCTTGAAACTAGCAATAGTTTCAGGAAAAATTCACTGTAAGATTAACTCTCATTTAATCTCTTCCCTGTTTTAACGTTCCAGCTGTTTTGAGCTTGACTGTGAGGACTTCACACTTCTATGTGTTAGGACTGGGCGGTTGTGGTTTCTGAACTGGCTGTTTTCTTGGGCATGAACATGAAAAGAGACTTCTTAAGGAGAGTGCATTTCTTTCTATTGGGTAAAGACACTGCAGAGCAACTCTCTGCTGGATTTTTCTGGCATCTGCACCTCAGTTTCTCAAGTAAAGCACTTAGGAGACAGAAGAGCAAAACTGAAAAATGAAGAACTATTTCTGAATGTTTTGTTTGGACATGCTCTGTTTTCAGCCTGAAAGGGTGCAAATGTCATCTTCACCAGCACAGACTGGAGGACACTGGTTGATGTTACTACATTTACTACAGTGAAGTTGTAACAAGATTCTTGGATTGGTTACCTGACTTTTTATTTTAGCATTTTAATTTGTGACAAACCTATGACCACTTTTCCCCTCAGTAACGGGACACTCTTAGTCCCTTTGTAGCTCCTTCTTACAGCACAAGTGAGATTCCATCTCCTCCAGAAAAACAAGCATGTGGTTTGAGCTAAAATAGCCAGAGAAGGGTTTATGACAAAAAGAAGAGCAATCCTGAATTGCTCCACTGGAGGGAAGTGTTTGACTCACAGTGTTGAAAATATCAGTGTAATTTTTGTCCTTAAATCTAGTTCTACTTTTTCTTTCCTTCAAGTGCATATGATGGGAAACTGCAGAAAAAAGCAAGTAATACTCTTGTCTGCAGACTATTTCTGCAAATCCTGTGCCCCTGCTTTCACCTCAAAATAGATGCTGTAGTCTTCCAAGACCACCTCTGTTTGAGATATTTAAGCTTCCAGGGGAGGAAAAAAAAAAGTCAAAATAACAGCTTTTGGGGATCTATTGCTTTTCAGAGATGATTGAATTGCTGTTGTTATCTCTGATCTAGACCTTTGACACTTGACTGAGTCTCTGACATTTTCTTTCAAGAGATAATGAAAACATTGATAAGGGACAGTTTTGGTTCTTACTTGTGATTTCTCTCTGCCTACCAGTGAAGTCCTGTTACCAAATGTTTTCTCAAACTGTGTTAGGTGGTACTAATATTTCTGTTATTTAAAAGCTTAAATTGGGAGGGGAAAAAAAAGGAAAAAAGTAGCCCTGGAAAGTGTGTATCTTCTGGGTGACAAATATCAGTGTGGCTCAACAGTTATGGTGCTGCTGACTGATTTTGGTTGAGTCCTCTCAGGAATAAAACCACACAGGTTTTCTCAGGTAGGTTTGAAGTGTTCTGCTCCACATATCTTTGCAGGCAGGACTGTGCCCTGAGCAAAATTAACATCACTTGAGTCTATAAAAACATTTCCAGGAGGCTCTAGTGGCAGCACAGCTGTGTGCAGTGGTGAAACATGAAATTTCCCACTAGGAAGTGTTTGGTTTCTGAGCAGTAATGGAGGATCAAGCTGGGTGCAGGCTCTGTTAGTGCATCCTGTGGTGTCGGGAGACAAGAGGACACTAGTGGTCACTGTTACATTAAAGAAGCAGCAACTGTATGAAATATAATAAAAAGATGGGTCTGTTAGAGATGTTTCTTGGTATTTGAGATGTTGGTTTCATTTTATTCTTTATCACAAGTTCCCTCAGACCTCGGACAAATCACCAAGAGAAGCCACAGCCCCATCTGAGATTCTGCATCCAGAGGTGGTTCCGGGCTGGGGCTACATCTCTGGGATGTATAGCCCACATGAGAACAAAATGTGGGAACTTATAGGCTTGAAACCAGGTCTTAGCCTCTGTGTTTCATTACCTTTTTGCGATGTAAGGATGGCAGTTAACAGCATTCCTTGGGAATGCTGTGAGGATAAATTAAAGATGATGAGTGGAGAGCAGTGATGCTGCAGGGAATAAAGAATTAATGGGGGTGAGATAGAGGAATGCCAGAAAACCAGTTCCAAAATTAAGACAGAAGTTAAAAATATAGGATACATATTAATGCAGACATTTGCTTGTAGATTATCTCCTCTGTCCTCTCTGAGCAGACAGAACAGCCTCCTTTGCTCATAACTGCAGCATTATCTCCTCCAGTCACTGCACAGGAGTGACTCAGTGGTAATTTCTGACTCTTAGGCAAGAAAGTGACTGTAGGGAATTGCTGGAGATACTTTTAGCCCTGAGTGAGCAGCAGCAGCTGTGGGCTGGTGTGGCGTGTGGGGCTGGGAGTGCTGGCTGCCCAAACAGGTCTGAGCATCCCATCACTGCTTGTGTTCAAGCTCCTGCAACCATTTCTTCCTCATGCCTTCCCTTTTGTCATTTTAAAATCCTGATCAAAACCAGGAAGGACATAACTGCAGCCAATCTCTATGAATAGCCCTCCCTTCCCACCCAGGCCATGCTGAACTCCTTTAGTGGGTGTTCCTTGCATGGCTTTGGAGGCTGCTCTGAACTCACACAGAGGACACTGGGATGGATCGTGATGGTTTTCTGCTCTCGGCAGTGTCTGCTAAAGGACTGCCACTCTCTTCTGTGTTATAGCATGAAGTTATAACTTAATCTTCTCTCTAAAATGAGACTGAAGATGCTTCTCTTTGGTGGGTGGTTGGTGGTTTAAGTAGTTAAGGTGCTATAAAGTTCTTCCTAATGTGAAAAGTATTGAGTCTAAGCAAATTTTGTTGTAATCCTTAAAATATACAATTGCCTTTTTGTTTTGTTTTGTCTTTTTTTACATAAGAGAAATACTTTTGATAAATCTGGACTCTTTGCAGAGGGCAAGCAGTTAAAAAGTCTGGCTGAGATGCTTGTCAGGGTAAGAGGCTTTTCCTGCAAGCAGTGTGTGGCTGAAAGGCACTGTACCTACCCCAGGCATCAGTGAGCTTTTTAAGGCACTGGAAGAAGAGGTGGTAGCTCAGGCTGACTTTTTCTGGTCATCCTGACTGTGGCACATGGGATAGAGAGTCCAGGAATTGTTCAGTGCATTTAGCATGTGGTTGATGCCCACGCATAGGCCTTGCTATTGGTGGTGCTGTTGCTTGGAGGAGGTTATTTTGAGATTTGGCTTTTGATAACTGGGGAGCTCTGAGTAGTGAAAAATCCTGGGCAAGCTTCTCTAAGGAACACTTGATTGCCTTTGTGCTGGCTATCACAGAGCATTACCGTGTGGGAAATGTGCTTGTTCAGCCAGTGGGCGAGAGGCAGTTTGGCTTTTCTTCTCTGAACAGTGATGTTTTTAATGTAGGGCTGATCAAATATACTCGGGAGAAAATCTTGCTTTGGTGTTCATTCTCCAGGTGCAGCAAGGATAAAATCCTGCTCTGTGCTGAGTTCTGCAAGCCTAAGTGAACATCCATGTGATTTCAACACCCTGATGGCCCCAGATCTTTGGGTGCTGGGAGTAACTTCAGGAGTGATATAAGTGTCCCTGAGCAGCACTTCAGCTCCCAGAAGGTTCACAGATGTTGCCTGTGCCCTGGGAACAAGCAGAGACATTTTGCTCTGCTCTTTGCAAGGTGATGATTTTTCTCATATTTCTCTCATGAAGTGGGAAGGCTTTCATCTTTCCAGCAGTGATTCAAATAAAGCTTGAGTCACTAGTAGGGAAGTCTTTACTATCTGATAGCTCCTCTGTAATCCGGGAAGAATAATTTGGTGAGTGTTGGTTTAGTCCCTACTGGGACAGATGTCTGCGTCACGAAAAATCGATTTGCCATTTGAATAGAAGGTTAAATGGACTGTGAAGACTGCTCTCCTGTCAGTTCTAGAGGTAGTGATGTCTTGTGATTTCAGCGTATCAAATATAAGGCACCTTGATAGGGCAGGGAGGGAAAAGCCAGGGCACAGTCTGTAGCTGCTTTGTGGCTAAAATGCTCTTTTCTTGGTTTAGAATTACCAGAGTATGCCAAGAATACACAGGTACATTTGTGTAAATGTAAATGAACCCATGTGTGTGCATATACACATGAAAGGGTGCGCAGTGCATATGAGGAGAAGAGAAAGAAGAGTGAGTCAGATCCAAATGTCGACAGATGACAAGAAAATTCCCATTTAGCTGAAACATCTGAAGAACCTCGGGGAAACCGACAGCTTGAGTCTCAGCCTCGAAATGTTCATTGGTGACCTGACTAATACCATAATGCAGACCTGTCTCCATCTTTATCCCACTTTTTTACATGCTTTTATTTGCCTGCTTCATTTTCATGCCCACATCACAGTTCAAATCATTTTAGCGAGATGGCTGTGCTTAATCTGACTCCCTGTGCCATGTGTATTTTGTTGATTACAGACCCTCTTAAGATGCCATTATGAGTGACTCTTTGCATGCCCTACTGTCAGCAGCTTTTCCCTTCCTTAAGCTTCTTGAATGTCTTTGCTCAGGAGATTATAAGCCTTTCAATAAATACAGGACGATTACTGAATTAGTGTAAATTTTGCTCTCGGATTGCCAGTCACTTAGAGCTTGGAAAGCAACAGCAACCAAAGGCACCTGTAGACAGTCTCTGCCAATGTCTGATGGAGGCCAGAAAAGTCATGCAAAGATGTCTTTTTCCATGGAAATTGTCAGGAATTGATATTAAGGAGAGCTTGATCTTGGTTGAGGTTTGCTTTCATGCTCCAGGTAATTTGGGAATAGGTGGAGTGACATGGCACCTCTGGGTGCACAGGAGTCCCTCCTGCTCTCTGGTGCAAGCTGGGCTGGAACGTGATGGGAAGATCTAGAGAAGGGGAGAACAAGCTGGCAGATGAGAGGCAAATCATTCATTAAGGTCTGCTCATTTTTGTATCTCTTGTCGAGAACTCAGCTCTTGCAAAGCGCTATGCCTGCAGCGGCTGGAATCAGGATAAACAGATGCACACAGTTTAAAAAAAAAAAAAGCTGGTGGAAACAACCCCTTTGAACACTCTGGGGTATGTGTTGCAACTCTGTCATCTTTCAGCAGCAATCACAGATAAGCAGATGAGATGCATCTGAGTGGTCATTTATCCTACTCGTTTTAGACCATGCTGAACAAATCTCTGATTTCTCCTGCTTCAGTTTTTTATTTCTTGTATAGTGATGTGAGAGGACATATTCTGAACAGTTCCCTGCCTGGCCTGCATGCTAACAGGAGTGACAGGATGATTTGAAAGACTGTACCCACATTTTAAAATAAATTCCACACTAAGATGCTTGAGCAGCTCATGGAAGTACTGTGTTTAGCTACAAAGCCCACTCTTGGTCTGTGTCTCACTTTTTTGTGCAGGCTGCTATTAGAGGACATCACATTAATTTCTTGCTGAGATCTAATATGACATGTTTTGGTTGACACTTTTAAATTGCTTATGTGAGTTAGGCAACAAGTCTTTGTGCACCCTGGGTTCCTTGACGAGTTGGCAGTTTTTGAGAAATCTCCCAGGAGCACTGGGAGAAAGAAGCAGCAAGCAGGAAACTGCAAAGCGAGTGCTCAGTGTATCTGAGTGAGTAGCTGCTCTCAGTCTGCATTTGGCAGAGTTGCCACAGGTAGCAGCTGATGGCACAGGACTTGTGGGTTGGGGAATGACCTTTTCTCCCTGCTGGAAATGAAAAATCTGATTGCTTCCCTCTGCCACAAACTGTTTTGAAAATGAGTTTGATTCGATTCGACTCAACCTTTGGAAAACCAATCTTGGTTTCGGGTTGCAGAGAGGAGATGTTTATGGACTCAGACTGGCTCTGTGCACCCTGAAAATGGTTGTCAGGGGTCAGGCTGTGGCAAATGTGGCCCAGCTTGACCCTGGGACTGTACGTGCGAGGAGATGGGGTTGTTTGTGATACAGTAGCACATTCTGAAGGGTTATTAGTGGGCCCCAAAGTCTCCCTATCTCTGCAGACCCAAATTCAAGTGGTGTTTTTGAAGGACTCATGGTCACATCTGTTCTGGTCCAAGCATTCTGTGTATAGGGCAGGCAGCAGCAGATTGGGTTAAATCCTAGAGGAGACACCAAAGATGAATAATCCAGGAACTACTTGGGTGCAAGTGAATTTGCATGAAGCTGTTGGAGGCACTGAAGCTGCACCGTGGGCTCTTTCATGTCAGTGATCTGGATATGGGCAAGTCTTAAGGTGTGCTGACTTTTTGACTATTCCCATGAAGTCAGCAGCTTTCTGTTTGGAGCCCATATGGAGAGAAATATTTGTTTGGGGAATGACAGCTACTTTTGTGCCTTAGGCAGTGATTTGATAAAAACACCTACTGCAACAAGAAGTAGCTATTCTGATAGATATTAGTTTTTTGTGAAAGAGAATATCAGGAATTTTTTTTTTGAGTGGGAATCCTTAGTTTTTAGAAGGTCATTGTGTTTAATAATGCTTTTTGAAAATTAGAATGGAAATTATGTGTTTCAAAGAAATATTCCACACCCACCCCATTAACTTGGCAGAAAATTGTGAAACTCTTGGGGATTATTAGTGCTTTCATTCCATGTCAAAGGAAGCACAAACTCCTGAAGCTTTTATTTTAAGTGGGTAAGGAGGAAAGGAAGGCATGGGTGAAGCTATCTCTGAGTGCTTCCACTCCGTGCAAATTTCTTACTTCTCCTTAGCCAAGTGTTGCCATCATATCACTGTACTCTGATGGGTTTTGATGGTGGTAAATCACACATTCCCACCAATTATGAATTTGACTTAATTTTTTCCCCCCCCTCTTCCTTTGCTGGTTGACTTTTGGGATAATCATGGGCAGTCAGGCCAGACAGTAGGACAGCTGAATGGATGGAAGGTGTCAGTGTGCTGTTTCTTGCAGCAGGGACAAATGATGTCTTCCAGATCCCACAGGAAACACTAGCTAGTTTTTGGAAATGACAGTTATGAGACATGTGACTACATATGATTAAATCCTTCAGCTGTATTATACGTGTAAGTGTAATGTGAGTGCAGTTGTCCAGGCATATTCTGAATATTGTAATGGTTTTGTTAATGTAGCAAATACTTTTTCTTATTTATTTTAGTCCCTTTTTTTACTTTTTATTCTTTATCGTATGCCATTTTGTTGCTCTGTTAAATTGTCCATGTACCTCTTCTAGGTGCATATTAATGGCAGATGAATGGGTCTGACAAAAGGGTTTCCAAAGCTGCAGAGAACAACTGAGATGAGCAGATCCCCATTTGCCTGCACATCTGTAGTGGCTGCAGCTGTGCCCATATCGTGTACACATTCAAATGTACTCTTGTTTTTAGATCAAGATAGGCGGGAGGTGAAAGCTCTGTCCTTATGCAAACTTAGATTTAGTGCCATGTGTCCCCTGCAGTCCCTGCCTGCTGCAGAAATGAGAGGGGTTGAATCTTCCATGTGGTGTCGTGGGAGGTGGCTGGTGCTTCTCTGCAGAATCCCTCAGAAGGATTTTTCCCTGGTGCCACAGTTGGGTTCCATATCCACAGGAGGCTGATTTGGGGTCAGTCACTAGCAATCAGGTCTCTTCTTAGTTGCTTTGCCTTCTTCTTTCAGACAGAGGAGACTCCTTTCAAGCTCTATATCTAACCTGCCTGGTCCCTGCTTCCCACACCTCCCTCAGCCCCTTTGCTCTTGGTTTTCTGAGTACATCTCCAGGCTTCCTCCAAGCCTGGGTTCCCTCTGTTGATTGAAGTTTCTCCTGTAGCTGAAAGGAAGAGCAGCACACCTTTGCAGAACAAAGAGCAACCCTGCTGAGGCAGTAAGAGGGGAGGTTTGAGAAAACTTCTATTTGTAATTCTTTTTCAAGATCATCTAATAAAACAGTGCAGTTTAAGGGTTTCCAAGAGGCAAACCTCAGTAGCATCCAGGTTGGTCTGAGCGTGGAGAAGCAATGAAACTGAATGCACGACTCAGCCCTAGTGATTTATTTTTTCAATTATTGTTTAAGGTCAATATTGCAACAAAATAAACCGCAGCATAACTAAGCTAGACATGAAGGAACCCAGGAGGTAGAATTTATGGTCTAGCTCTGCACTCCTACACTTTGAGGAGATTTTAAAGAGAACTGTGTGTGCTTAGCACCTGGGAAAAATCAAAAGCCATCTGCTAAGTGTTTGTGGGAGCAGATTTTTCTTTCTGTCCAAGAACCTCAAAGTTGGACTAGGAGCCTGGAAAAATGGACTCTGTTTAGAAGCTAACTACAAATCAACTCAAGGACAACTCTGTTTCACTAACATGCTTTTTTTTTTTGTATATGTGTGTTTTCTTTGGTTAAAAGAGCCCCAGTAACTAGCTGGATTTGGGGAGCTGATTGGGCATCCCTTACTGGTTTTTTTGGGGTTTTTTTTCCTTTCTTGTGTCAGTGGTAAGAACAGTAAGTTCCAAGTTCTGGCCCTGTGTTTCCTGCTTGGCCTTTGAGTGTCTAAAAACTTAAATTCAGTTAAGGGACTTGATGTTCAGGTAGTTGTTGCTTGCCAGGAGCAAGGCAGAAACAGTAGAACATGGACCGGAAGAGTTGCAAATAATACGTTTCAGTGTGGAAGGGAATAGGACATTGATTTTTGTTTTCTTATTTCCAACAGACCGATTACAGTAGTTTTGCTTCTGTCCTGTGGTGGTGTCTGTCTCCCGGGCATAACAGTGACACAACTGACTATCTGTGGCTATTGTATGTGACATCTGTCAGGGCAAAAGCAACTCCTGCCTTGCAAACTACAAAGAGGCAGAGCCCAGCACTGGGATGCTCAAGGGACATCTCTTTAACTCATGAGCCGTCCTGGCACAGCAAATCCGTTCCTTCACACACTCGTAGGTTGTTTTCTGAGTTCTTTGCCTACCTGTTAGTTTTCAGTGTAATTTATTCCAAAGTGTTCCCATTTCAGTGTGTGGTTTGCCAAGTCAGCGCACAGTAAACGTGTTTCAATCTTTGCAGGCAATTAAAGAGGTGAAAGTAGGCTGAGTTCATGGAAGGACATGAGGAGCAGCCGACTGCCTGACTTGAAAGGCTGCTTATTTTTTCAGTGCTGCTGATTCTGGATAATGACAGGTGCTTATACTTCAAGGTGAGACAGAAGAAAAGAGATTATTAGCTGTGTGAGGGGGTCAGTGTGTTTCTGCAAGGAGTTTGAGGCCAAGGCATTCAGGTTCAGCTGTCTGAAATTAAACATCTGGAATACAAAGAAGAAAATCTGAGCTGAACTGGCAGCAAAACTTATATGTAGCCTAATGAGTGCTTTTGTGCTGTGGTAGTTGAATTTTCTCTCTTTTCTTTAAAACTTGAAGGTAATTGCATTCCCAATTCTTTGTGCTGTCCAACAAGCTGAAATACTTTAAAGACAGTGTTGTAGAAACACGAAGTGTCACCAGGCAGAAATTGAGGGAGATTTAAGAGCAAACAGTATGTGAAGCTCAGCAGAGCAATAAGCAGTTAAGGCTGTTTCTTCTCCAGGGCTGCTGGACCTCAGCTGCCTGCTTGGGAAATGCCTTTGGGAATGAAGGACCTGAGTACTACGAGATCCAGATTTTACATCCATAATGACTAAGGTTTAAATGAAAGGCTTTTAATGTTTCATTCTGTTCTGTGTTATTGAGCAAGACTGCATTTATAAAGGTGCAGTTTTATAAATGTTCCCCAGTGGTGTTTGTGTTTGGTGTGGACATGGCAGGTGCTCCCTCTGGCCAGGAAAGGGTGTTCATGACAGTTTGAAGGGAGCAGATAGATGACATTTGCTTTTCTCCATATACTCTTTGATGTTTTTACTTGGTAATGGATAAGATGTCTGTATTCACTAGATGATGATATTTGTCTTTGTATGCATTTTTAGAGTGGAACAGAGCTGCTATAAGCACATGGCCTGAGGTTAGAGAGGGAGAAAAATAATTGTGCCAGAGTTTCCAACATCAATTATTCTGTGATTCAGCATGCACAGGGCCAAGCAACTGTCTCTGCCAACTTCTGAGGGGTCCCTTTTCACCTGGAGACTGCTAAAGGCTAATTAAAATTGTGCCCTCCAAGGCTTGGGTTTAATGGACTGTTTAGCGACAGGGAGGAATAAATAAATAAATTGAAAAACCCCAACAACTTCAACAGGAGGACAACTGAATCAATTTTCCAATGGTTTTAAGATGCATGCAAGTAGCAATAGCAAGAGTTAGGATCCCATTCTTCTGGGCTCAGGTGTAGAGGTATCTTTGAACATTTGCCCTGGCCATTTCTGCCCTGAATGGAGGAACAGAATTCTGTGGTGAGGATGGGCTTTGTCCCAGTATTTTACCCTCTCTGACAGCAATTCTAGTAAAGATACATTCAAATTGCTGGCAGTAGCACTGGGAGCCTAAGTACTCTCATTTCCATCCTGTTTTCACAGTTACCTGTGCACAATTTAGATGGTCCAACCCCAGGTCTGGGAGTCTGTTTTACCAAGGTTTTGCTTTGCCTTCCCCAGGTTTCAGGAGTAAGAATGAAAGAAAATACTCTGAGTGGCCCAAAAGCACCTTTGTTCTGCACCTGTTCCCCTTGGTGTCAAAAATGAAGGTGTCCTTGGATTTTCTGAAGTCAGAAGAAAGTAAAATGGCACTTCTGGGGATTGTCGTTTTTGATTGAGATGCCTGGACTTTCCCTTGGCAGGCAAAGTTCCCTGCGGCCGCTCTCCTTTCCTGCCCTTTCGTCCTTTCCCTGTGCAATAACTAAAAACACCCAGGTGTGAATTTCCCTTCTGCCTCCATCCTTCAACATGTTAATGTCTCTCTGAGCCTGGGGCAAACTTGCATCCATCTGGTTTTACATACAAACTAGAGCAGTTTCAAGGAGCCAAGCAGTGAATTGTCTGTGTTCAGGTTTGCCTGGATCCCCCTTTCCTCCTTGCACTCTGACTGCAGTGAGAGTCCTGCTTTTATCAGCAGAGACTTTATTCTGTGATGTGTGGAGAGTCATCTACTCAGGCAATATAAAATGATCGAGGGCAAGGTCAAAATAGTGTTTTATGGGAGATGAGGCTCTGGCCTCATAGCTTCTGGAAAGAGGGAAGCGTGGAACAGCACCACCACACATACAGAAGAGCTGCATGGGAACTGTGGGCATGGTGCCACCTGCTTTGTACTAAGTCTGGGCTATTTTCCCCCAAAGAACTTCCTTTGCACTGTATATTACATTCTGTTTATGTGCTATGATTGCTTGGAAGGATGTGAGTTAAACTTTAATGAGTTTCTGTCCAAGAGGAATTGTGAAAATAAATGCAATTCCGCCTCCTTGCTCTCTTCCCCACGCTCTGGCTCCCTCCACCCGCCTCGCGTCAGAGCAATCACATAATCATATGGTGCTGAATAAACAAAAGGGCCTAATGTTCTGAATGTGGTGCAAACGGAGCAGTAATGGCAAATGACACAGTTTTTAATTTCTTTGATAAACAAATGTGCTCAGGGAGTTGGTTTAGCTCACCAAAGGGACACGGTGGCACTCTTGTTCCTTTTCTGCACTGGTAGTAGTGTGGATGCTGAAGGACCAAAGCAATGGGATTGCACAGGTTTAGCTGGCTGTGCAGCTCTTTTACCAGCCAGCTTTTTGTGTTACCATTGCTCTCTGGCTTCTTTGGGATTGTGTTTGCCATGGGCTCCTTTCCAGCTGTGCAAAGTCTCTCTCAGCTGCTTTTAATTTCCAGGATGCTTCTTTAATGTTTGTTGCCAGAAGGATAAAGAGGAGCCTGGAAAGCAGTAGCTGTCATGTGAGAGCTGTGGTAGATCAGATAGAAGAGTATTTATTTCATCATTCTCTTTGCAACTTTTGCGCAATTTCACAGTCCTGGGTAGGGTAGTGGGAAAGCTGATGGTACCTGTCAGTCACAGCATTTGCTGAAGGGCAATCAGGAGCAACAGAGAAGGTGAAAAAGAAGATAAAACAACAAAATCAGCTTGGTTTCAGTGGGATTTTTCATGCCTCCCATACGCCCCTGTTCCTGCCATTATTCCAGACAGCACAGTCAATGGCTGGCCAAGGAATGCATGAGGCTTGACCGAATTCCCGCTCAGGGCAGCCCATCTCTCTGGGCAAGTTTGCAGCTCTGGAGATGGTGTCTGTGCTGCTGCTTTTACCCTGTTGTGGAGAGCCTATTACTAATTAATTATTCTTTATTTACTTTACTGCTGGCAACCAACTCTGTAATATTCAGATTGGTGAGTATTGATTCAGACCATTGCCTGGGAAAGCTGACCCTGGAGGTTGTGGAAACTCCTGGGATTTTGGGTCCTAGGGAAGCTGAAGTGCACTTGGTGCTGTAGGTTTTTATGTTGTCACCTCTAGGCTTCTGTAAGCTCACAGTATGAAATGGGGGCTTAGAGGTAGAAACCTGCTAATTATTATAGTTGGATCAAATGTGGAGGGGCCTCACATCTATATGAGACTCTAGTCCTTAATTTTGCCCTTAAGTTTTCACCTTGAAAAGTAACTAATGAGGCGGTTTTCCTTCTACTGCTCTGTTGACTTGTGTGCATTTCAAATTCTTCAGGAGGAAAGGGAGCCCGGGAGGCTAAATCTACTTTTTTTTTTCTTTTTGTGACAAGCAAGTGGGCCTGGGTAATGGCTAAATGTTTGTGTGTTGAATGAGCAATAAAGAAATAGAGAATTTGTTTAACTACATAAAGATATGAACCCTGTAGTGCCCGACTGTAAAATGGCTCTGAATTGCCCGGGTGGCTCCATGCTTTGCACCGCTGTGGGGAACACATACATTATGCTGTCAGGATGAGTGATACCCTGTTTTGGTAGGAACAACAGGAGTCATTCATTACTTCAAGAGCTCCTTTCGTGCTGACAAGGTGGTAGCCTGCACTCGCAATAGCATCTTTTGAAAGTGAAAGCACCCTCCTTGTGCTATCAGAAGAGGCTGGACACTTGAAGAGCTTCTTCCTGCTGAAGTGGCACTGTAAGTGTCCGTGGGGTGAGCACCTCGCCAACTCTCCCACGAATTGCTGCAGGAGGTGGAGATGAAATGGGTGGTTTGAAAGGTTATTGCTGTGTTTGCAACCTCACCTCAAATCCTGATTCAAAGGCAATATTTGCAGGAGTGATTTATGAATGTAGGTGGCACGGAGTGGTGAAGGGCTGCAGGGACCAAAGTTATTTTATAGCTTTTGGCATGTTTTATCCTCCAGCTGTAAATGAAAATGTACTTGAGGATCTTGCCAGTAATTACAGACGGGGAAAATACCTTTGGGTACGTAGCCTAGCAGATGCTTTGTGAAGAGTGCTGTGTTGCAGGAATTGTGTTTTTGGCCCTTTGAAGTGGGGATCCAGAACCCAGTGGTGTCCAAAGTCAGCAGTGACTCTGGAAGCTCTCCTGCCCTGCAGACCTGCAAGCAGGACAGAGCTGTCTGTGCCAGTACAGGGTGCTGTTCCAAGCCATGGAGCAGTGGAAATGTTTCGTAGGCAGTGATGGCGTGGTGTGCTCAAAAGTGAGAAAGCACTTTCTCTTCAGTCCGTGCCAATCAGCCCCTTACATACAAGGAAGGACACTGAAGTAATAAATAAGGAATTAGATTCTATCAGTATTCTGGAGATGTAATTGCTGAAACCCCCCAGTAGCTTTCCCTGGCTCAGGTAGCTGTGGTGTCAATGCACAAATGCTTTAAACACACCTTTGCTTGGAACAACATTCCAAGTTTTGTTCACCTTTGCCTGGAACAACAATCCCTATGGATTGCGTGGGCCTGAATTAGAGTAAGAGGCATGTGGTGTGTCTCAGTGTCTTTTCTCTGCCCTCACTGATGTTCTGCACCGCCTCATGTCTCCCTAATATTGTTCTGCTTATTACCTGCTTATTATTACCTTTAGAACTCTGAAAAATACTTTGTATTATGTTTTCTGTGGCTGTTCAGTCACGTGCAAAATAGAGTTGGTTTTGACTCTTCTTCCACATTGCATTTTCTAGTACTGAAATATTCTCCTGAATTAATTTTCTTCAGCCAGATTTGCCGACCCTCGTGCCTCAAAATGTGAGTTTAGATGTTAAATTATTATTTTTCTCTATAAATACATTTAGAGTCCTTGATGTGAGTTATGATTCCTTAGCCTTTAAGCCACAGTCACTTTGTGTTTTCAGAGCCTTTTTGTTGGTAATTCTGAAGTTTAAAAATGTGGCTTTTTCAAAAGGGAAAACTGAGATTCTCACATAATTACTTGCCTTCAGGAAATGCAGATTTAAGAGAAATACTAAATATTGTGAAACTCCCAGTAAAATCATAAGGCTTGGCTGCTCTGGGAATACCCTCAGATTTTTAATTTGACAGGTTAAATGCCAACAGTCTTCTGAGTGGTGCATTTCATCCAACAGGAATTAATTTTAAGAGGCTTCTGGTGAAGTTTTTTCCAAAATTGAGCACTGAGACTTTCAAAATATAAGCTCTCTCATGGGAAAAGTGTGTCCAATCAGCAACAGAGAGAGAAACAAGGCCAAGCTAGGAAGCAACCTGTGAATTTGTTTGGAGCTGATCTGCACAGTTTGAATATTGAGAAGTTGTTCCTTGCAATAATTTTTACTTCTGGGGGCGATTGTTGTTCCATCTTAGTCACTGACAGAATCCCTTTGGGCATCACTGGAGCACAGATGTCAGCCTTATCTGCCTCCTCTGTGTTTCTTACGTAAGAGCGTTCAAGCTCTGCAGTCAGGAACGTTTTTCCTTGGTGTTGAACAGAGATCAAAACCAGACCCCTTTCCAGCGGCTTTGTAACATTTTGTTTGGGTTTTTACCCCTAAATCACCAGTTTCAGTCACAAGGTTTCAGTAGGCAGGACCTAAATACAGAGGCTCTGTTGATAGCTTCCCCTCTGCTTGTTGATTTTCAGTTGCCTGATATTAGGTCATTTGTCAGCATCTGCTGCCTTCAGCGCTTGTGACATCACGTTTCTCACGCTGTCATGTGCTATCAGAGCTGGCAATGGCTGTGCCAAGAGCAGGTCAGCAGCCTCGGTCTGTTTGAGCTGAACCAACTGCTGTGGTTTAAGTAAGGAGATCTTCATCACCTCTGGGAGATTTGTGTGCTTTGGGATTTGTCCGGGGCTTGCGTCCCATCCACCAAGCAGCCTTTGTGCTGCAGAGCGTGGCCCACAGTGGCACTGATCTCATGTCTGGGCCTTTGGACCTCCATAATGGGAGCTTCACTTTGGATTAGCTCTATCTTTGTTAGTTCTGAGCGTGAGAAGCTTTTATGAAACTCCTGTTCTTAATCCTTAGAGCTGTCCTCTCTCTGTCATGAAAGACAATATAGAGAAAATAAATCTCATTGTGTTATGTTCCTGACCATTAACCCCACTGCCTGAAGTGCTGAACCATGCTGTGCACCAGCCCGTTGGGTCGTTCCTAAAGATATGGAAGCATAAAACTGTCCCTCGGGCTTCTATTTTATTTTTCTAAATCTATATAAGAAATCTCTTTGCAGGTGTGCAGAGGTATTTTCTAGATTTTGGATAGAGTGAAAGAAAAGCTCATTTACTGCAGCGAGACACCCAGGAAGAGTTAATTGAGATGCTAATGAACACGCTGTGAACTGTGCCACAAATATTATGCCTGGTGTGTGTGTATCAGAACTGGGGAGGTCAGAGCTGTTGCTGTCCAGATTTTTGTGAATGTGGAAATGTGGCAAATAATGAAGTGGAAGTATCTTTTTGTGTATAATTTAAATCTTGTTGAAATTCAAAGTGACCGGGAACCTAAACAGTATGATAGAGTTGGGATCTGGAAATTCGAAAGTGAAATCTCTCCAGTTCTCCAAAGAAACTCTGAATCAAATGGCCAATTTTATCCCATCCTCTAGTATTTACAAGAGAGAAAAAGTCTCAGTGATAATTATTTCTTTTTATCATCAGAGTAGGAGACAGATTGCATAGGAGATAAAAAATGACTGATAGCTCATGGATGATAGAATAAAATTGCTTTAACAATTGTCATAAGTTGGGGTAGGATTTTGGTGTTTTTCCTATCTCGGTTTCATGGTGTCACTTAAATTAAACTGAAGAAGAAACATTGAAGAGCAAAGGAAAAAATTAGAAAACTGGTACTGAAATGTAAAGATGAGAGGACACAAAGAATATTACTCTTAAACATAATGTCTAGCACATGTACTACATCTAATGTTTTTTGCATGTGCAGCCTGAACAAGAGAGAAGTCTGACTTTGGCCTGAAGCTGGCAGAGGATGTGTGCAAACCTGAAAAACCTGTGCAGGCCAACCCATGTTAGAGCTGCACACCTGGCCAGGCCTGGATATCAGCAGAAGTTCCCAGAATAATTACAAAGAGGGGGAAAATGACCTGGAGCAAGCCAGTTTTTTTCTTTCTAGCGGGACATATTTAACACTTACAGCAAGCTATTACAATCAGAATCAGGTTGTATTATCATCTGCTTCTTCAAATTGCATGCAAATCTCCTCAAAGCCTACTTCTTCCCACTGCGATGGAAAGAGAGATTTTTTTTTTCCCCCCCCATTTTGCTAACGCTGCCATCTCAGTGTCTCCATTCATGACATTTAACATCTTTGCCAAATTTAATTTGTGCAAAATCAGCTGCTTAGCCGTGCTGAGGGCAGTGCTGCTGATTTTAGCAGTATGTGGACACCACGGTGATTGACACTGTACGAGGCAACCCCAGGGCTCCTGGGAGAGACTTGCCAGTCCTGCATTGCTCTGTGCTGCACTGGGCTTGTGCAGCAGCCCTTGCTGTGTGGCCAGAAAGTTAAATTCTCTGTTGGCAGATAGGCATATTTAACTGGTTAACTGAGGAGGCTGCAGCTAATTTTTTTTTATGGCCTGGAAAGCTTCAGGGTTTTGGTATTTGGTAGGAAGGGTGGGTGATTGGCTGGGTGTAATTGTTTTTGTCATACTTGCTGGTGATGAGGAATGCAAATAGCAAAGAGAAGGTGGGAGTGGGAGAGGGAGGAACCTGTGGCTGACCTGAAGTTTTTTACTCAGATTGCAGTACTGACTCTTCCGTGGATGATGCAGAGTCATCTGCTCACCCAAACTGACCCAAAAGCCGGCAGTCAAAGCACTCACTTTCAGATCTTCATATTTGCATCTGTATGTGGGCTACTGCGGGACACAGGTTTTGACTGTACAATTAGGAGAATGTATTCTATCTCCTAATTACCATTGTTATTATCTAATCTGATTCCCTCAAATAATTGTTCTGTAATTGCATTTTTTCCTTGAATAAACTTAGAAAATGGTAAAAGTTAAGGTTTTTTATCTCTTGGTACTTAAGTATGTCCTTGCAGTATCATTTGAAATAATCTAGAGGTTTGAACAACAGCTTTGATAATAATTAAAGGTGTAAGTCTGGGTTTTTAAAGTATCTAGTCCTGCAAACACATGAAAACTGTTACAAGTGCATAAAACTTTGTACACATTTACAGATATTGTGGGGCTTAATCTTGGTAAATGTGGAAGCACAGCTTTAAACTAAGAAAGAAACCTGTAGCAAATATTTTACGCAGGCCATCAAAAAAGTTTTGGCAGTGAAAAGCCCCTTGACACATTCTGTGCCTCAAAGATCAGACTAGCATTTAATACCAAAGTTCTGCTCAGTCTCTGTATTCACTATGCCTCAAATGTACTGTGAATACTTTGTCCTGAAGGTCACTGGTCTAGTGATTCATCAGATTGTCTAAGAGGTTGCCCCTGTGACTTGTGCTGCCTTGTCAGGAGACCTGAGAGAACAGTGTCTTGATTTCCATTGTAGGTGTAAGGCTGTTTTCTCAAAAAAAATCCAAGCGTTTTTTTTTTTTTTCTCCCTGTAAGGAAGTCTTTGATTTTTATCAGATATACAGAGAGGCTGATCTGTTGTTTACCTGGAGATCACAAGACCTGTAGGCATAAAACCCATTTATATGATGGTTATATTCTAATACATTTGGCAACATTCCATTTGATTCCAAGGGTATTTGAGGGAATCCAAGTCTAATGGATCCTCTTGATAAGATGAGAGTGTCACATGTGCCTCTGTGAAAGAAGAGAAGGTCTTGGTATGAAGGAATCAGGACTAACTAACGCTTCATATAGAGATAAATTATCTGGCCATTTGTCATGAACGTGTAAGAGAGAGGGAGAGATTGAGAGAGATTTTGATTTAGATTTTAGATGGGTTATACTAGCCAGTAGCTTAACCTGCAGCAGATGTGCAAGAAAAGTCCTTTTTTAATCTCTGGTAATGGCTGAGATTCAAAGCTTCTAGATGCTTGGGTACACCTTGAAGTATTATCTGAGTCTGTTTGGTTTGCTTATCAACATGATTTTGCAGTGGCTTAGTTACAGGTTATAAATAAATATTCCTACTATGGGAGAATACTGACTATTAAAAAGCTCTTGAATCCAGCAGAGAGATGCATAACAGGAATTAATGTTTGAAAGATGGAGCCAGATGAATCTACATTAGAAGAGTGATGAGTGTTTTAAAGAGTAATTTTAGATAATCATTGAGATTAAGGAGGTAAAGAATAGAGCAGAGTTAACTCTTCTTGATATCTTCAGATCATGATTGAATGCCTTTCTGAAAGATATTTTGCAGGAAATTATGCACTGCTGAGCTCAGTTTAAAGAAAACTGGGCAAAAGGTAATGGTCTGTGTTAGAAGAGAGTTGTTACTGGTTATCAAATGGTGTCTCCTGGCCTCAGGTGTTACGATTTGAAGCAGTTGAGGACTTGGTTACATGGTGGTGGGAAATGCATTTTCTGTAATGGTTCTGGGACTTCTTTATGGACTGGAAGTACAGAGATAAGATAACACTAAAGAATGAGTAATTTTTTCACTTAAACCCACCACCACCAAACAACAAAACAGATGAGCCTGGACTCATCACTTATGTTGAGTGTTATCACTTCAAATATAAATTACATCATAATTTATGACTACTTTGTAGTTGGATTACATTTTCTGTGATCACTTATTTTATAAAGACTTAATTTTGCAGTTTTAAAAAAGTATTTTAAAGGCTTTTTGCTGTGCTTTGAAATCCTCTAATAAGAAAATCTATCATAGGCAGAAGGTGTTGCAAAGGGGAAATCCTACATGGTAAAAAAAAAAAAAAAAAAAATCTCATCTGCCAAAACATGTAGTATGTGTCCCTGGGGATGTTTCAATGGAAAGATGCAGTGAAATTAGAAACAAGAAAGTGTTGGATGTTTGACTACTACCTGAATTTTATACTTGCATAGAAAAAATGTTTGGTTTTTTTTCCTCTCCCATCACTATTTAAAAAAGGGCTCTCACTTCACCACTGCACTGGAGGAGAGCTGCAAATATTCCTTCCTGGTGCCAAGGACCGTGCTGGTGGCAACACTAGAGTGGAGGTGAACCCTTTTTTTAGGCTGGTGCAGGGTCTCTTCCCACTTCTGCTTCAAGGATGCCACCTCCAGACTGTTTCACATGCAATTTTAAAGTCGAACATTGTGTCTCTCTTCTGAGACCCACACTGAACATCACATGGAACTCCTGTATTTTTTTCACTGAGGTGCTTCCTTGAGGAGCTTCCCTGTCAAACTATCAAGTTTCTGCAGAACCACTGTCTTTGCTTGCTGTAGCAATCCCTTCTGCCAATTCTTGGGCCACGTGTGGATCTGAAGACTGTCAGGAAGGACAGTGATTCATATTAGTGGAAAATGCTTCTGACAGAGCAGCAGGTGTTGCTCAATATAATCTTCCCCATGGAAGTCAAAGATGGCTTGGTGCCTGAAGAAAGCGAGGAGATGTTTGCTGGTGGCGTCCTATCCCAGACATCTATGCAAAGAGAGCTCTCTTACAGCATTGCAGAGCAGATGTTAATTGAGGTGGATATATGAGTATGTGCTGGGAAAGAGTGACTGGGACTGAAGGCAGAGATGGAGAGTGCTAGTTTTCATCTGGATTTGTCCGGTTTGCATCTTTTTTTCTCACGCTGCAATGTGTGGTTGCTGTACAAGAAGGAATGATGAGCTTAGGTGGACCTTTGATCTGATCTGCTGTGTATTAACCTGCTGCATCAACATAATCATTTCTGTTGATGAATTGGTGGCACAGTAGCAGTGAAACGCCTCATCCTTTAGGAGCAAATAATTGGTTTTCTGTTCCCACTGTGTGTGATGTTGGTTGGCTGTCACACTGTACCTCGTTGCTCCTAGTTAAGCCTGTGTGTTGGTGGATTTTGTCTTTATGAGACTTGGCACTGAGATACTGCAGTGATGGAAATAGTGCAAGTCCTTTAGGCAGGTACAACAATTCACCTGGAAAATTATGATACTGAACAGCGTGAGAGATTTTGTGTCTGAGAAAAGGAATGTTAAGAAATTTGGAGTTCTGAAGCCAACACATCCCTTGTGCATGTGACAGCAAGGCCAATACCTTGCTGTCTCCCATCCTGTGCTGTGCTTTACTCTGAAGTAGGAGCTGTGTGATCGAGATCCACCTTCCCAGCAATTATTTATACACAGAGCAGTGTAACTCAGCCTCTGAATGAGGTATTTATACCATGGGATCCTGGTGCTGGATAAATAATTGCAGCACTGCAAACATTGCCTTCTTGACTGTAACCACACTATTTATACAAATCTGACAATGTAACTACAGCTGTGGAAGACGATTTAAGTACAGCCGGTGAAGTAAGTACCCCCTTAGGAAAGTATAACTAACTACACAGGTAATAGTATCAGGTAGCTGTACCCACAGGAAGGCATAAACATGCAAATAATAGCCACAATGTAAGTGTGATATAGAAGTCAGAGGGTCTCAATATTGATATAATAGCAGTTGGGTAACTTTACTCAGAGGAGAGGAAAACAACTGTCTGAATAACAGCTGCAGCCCAGCTGCAGTGATGGGAGAGGGGAGCTCAGAGTTACAGCTATGACAGGTAACTCGCCGTGACAAGAGGTCATCTGCATGTGGCCAGAGCAGCGTTTCAAATTGAAACTTTAAGGATGGACAGTTAGCTGTGGAGAGGGTCTGTTCCCTGGAAGTAGAGCACTGGGAGGGGGGGGAGTTGTATTTTAGAATGGGAGGATGATGGATGGAGGAGTGCAGTGGATTTGGCTTCTGCTCACTTCCCCGGGAGCTCAATTCAATGTATTTCAGAACATGGTTTTAAGTTGAAACCAGATGTTCTGAAAGAGAAAAGCTTTCCAAAGACATGAAGTGGTGATCAGCCCATCCGGCTGCAGAGCAGCAGGAGCATGTTGTGTGTCCTGGGTACAGGATTAGTAAAGTAACTTGTGCTGAAAAGAGGAGGGGCCAGGAGAGCAGAGGGACTCAGAACAGCAATTTGTGTGGAGACAAACAGCAAACATAAAGGGAAACTGTTAAAATAATGTCTCAATTTGATATATTTTTCTTTTTTCCAAGCTGGTCTAATTGACCTTCTAAATAGAGATGGCTTTATTTTTCTATTCCTCTGTCTTACAAAAAATAAAAAGTGGAGTAAAATCATTGTCCATTATTCCCTATTCATATACAGCTATTCAGCAAGAAACCTGACTGAAGACACAGCAGAAGCAATCCACTTTCCCACTGCCTGCCACGTTAGATTTGGACTGGTGCTGTGTTCTTTGAGCTGTGTTCAAATAGAAATTGAATTGAGTAAAATAATATGATTGCTGTCTCCTCCAGACCTTCACATGGGCTTTATATATTTCATGTGTGTTTGACAGTAGAAGTTGAATGACTTGGTTTCAAAATAGAATCAGTTTAAAGCTTCCACACAGTGCTGGTCAGTGTTACTGTTTAAGTCCAGAAACTGTGTTTTGGAGTGGCTTTTTTGAGTTAATTTTTTCATTAATTGTTTGGATGATGTTGGTTGTCAGAACCTGGCATGAAGTACCTGCAGGACTGTGTTGAGGGTGAGTGCTGGAACGCCACCAAGTTCTGGGCATGGTGTTTCTGAGGCTGGAAAATCACCTGGTTTATTTCGGAGAAGTTGCTGTGATCAGTTCTGATTCTAGAAATGGGGGGCAAAAGAGATTCTTTGATATCTCTTTGGAGATGTAGTATAAATATATAAGGATTAGCTTGGTTTTCCTTTGTCTGTGGTGCAGTGACAGCTGTCTGGATACTGTGACAGCTCTGTAAGGAATTGGTGCTTGGAGCAGACAGGTGGTTGTCAAAGGGAACATTGTATCTTATGAACGGCTCATTGGAAATCTCCGAGTTATCTCCATTTTAGAGGTAGGCTGAAGGGTCTGGCTGCTTTACCTTAATGTGCCAAGGATATCCTTTACTCTGCAGGCAAGATGATCAGTAAACCCTTGGGCTCAATATTAAATTCCTACAGGGTGCAGGGATACAGGCACAAAGTGCAAAGACTAAATGAGATAAGAGGTAAGATTTTCTGCCTGAAGCTTCCCACTTATGGGACTAAGGACATGCACTATTCCCCGAAGAAAGCTTCTTTGGGAGGGTGTATCATTAGCAATGCATATTTCCCCTCTTTTAAAGTTCAACCTGGGAGCCTTACCTGATTTGAAGTGACTGGAAAGCAATAGGGCAGTGAAGCTGGTGGCTTGGGTATGGGTAGCAAGAAGCCCTACAGGTAAAAGGATAGGCCAACAAGAAGGGGAGGGGGGCAGGAAGCGATGCTGAGCACGGGGAGATGTCAGCTACATTATTCACCAGTTACCTTCAGGCCAGCTTCAGGACTCACATTCTGTTCTGCTTCATTCAAAAATCACCATGGTGAGTGCTCTGTGCAATCTCCCAGACGATTTAATGACTCCAGTGGATAGACTTAGCAGATGGTATCAGACATGAGTAGCAATGTGTGACGGGCCCCCATAATCCCTGTTTATGTTGGTTGACACCAAGGTTTCTGAAGTGGAACAAAGTGCTTATATATTGGTTGCACGTTCTGGTTAGGTCTAGTCCTAATCAGAGTTCTGAACAGGTCAGTAGCTGCAGAAATGAGGCAGACCTGAGGACAAATCTGTTGCAAGAGCTAACAGAGGACAGCTAAGGGCTCTTCTTCCTCAGTCGGTGATGAGGGCATCATAATCATAAAAGTCGGAAGGGACATTAAGGATCATCCAGTTCCAACCCCCTGCCATGGGCAGGGATGCCATTCACTAGACCAGGTTGCTCAAAGCCCCCTCCAGCCTGGCCTCGAACCCTTCCAGGGGTGGGGTGTTCTAGCCTTGGCCACACAGCAGTGAAGTGCTTCAGTCCTGCTGTGATCTTGCTAAGTTCTGTTTTCCCTTTGAATCCCAAGGTAACACAGGGGGCTTTTTAGCTCCCATAGGAGCTGTCACTGCAGACACGGTGGGTTTGGTTTATTGTAGCTTTTTGGATCCGACTGACAAGATATGTCACAATTTGTTGTCTTTATAGCATGTCTTCATAGTGATTATGGAATTCAATATGCTTTCATTTAGCTAATGACCAGAAATTGTGCATTATAAGGTTTCAGTCCCAAAATTCCATCATATGACACTTTTTTTCTGCAGAAATCAGCTGCTTTGTGTCAGCTGAACTTTCAAAGAAATGCAATAAAATTTAATGGTAATGGTGATACAGTTGTACTTCATTAAATGCATTTGTCTTTTCCTTTAGAATTTCAGTGTTGCAAATTTTATTTGATTTTGACTTCTATTTCATACCACTCTTGCTTAAGGCCATTACAGAATATTGCATCTCAACCCAGACATGCTTTGTGATGGTAATGGGCCAAATTCTACCCACAGAGGTGGCTCACAGTAGACTTGCAGAATTCCTTTCCAAGGAATGCTGTAAGTGCAGGAGGTTTGTACAGACCTTCACAGACCTTCACCTTTCCGTATACCTGGGAGAGGTGCCTGGTAGAGCGGTGTGTGACTCGAGATCAGGCTGAGAAGAACACAGACAAGAAGATATTTTAAAACTTGGGAGACTTCTTGCAGGTGTCATATACACCTGCCCTCTTCCTGGTCGTCACTTGATATTCTCTTGTGCCCACTGCTGAATGCAGCAAAATTCAGTTAATCTCAAAGTGTTGGACGTTTGCTGATTTATTCAATAGAGAATTAAGCCATTGTTTGGATGTCAAGTCTTTTTTAGTTCATGGTTGCTCTTAGGAGGAGGTGTGAAAAAGGGAGAATTTGTGTCAGTCAATAGCAGTTTTCATGAGCACCTTAGAGAGAAGAATCTACACTAAACCTGTCAGAAAAAAGCAAACGTATTTTTCCCCACATGAACAATTTTCCTCCAGTATTGTCTTTTCTTTCTGTTACAAACTTTTCTTCCTGTTGTTTTCCAGCTGTCCCAAATACCACAGTGCTTAGCATAGCAACCTCTTTCTAACTGAGGTTTCTCTAGCATTAATACCCCTGCATTCTTTTCATTTGAAATGCTGTTGTTGCTATACAAAATTGCTCAAAAATTATCCTGTGACCCAGAGGTTATCTTTTGTGAAGGCAAACTAAATTGCTAAGGATATACATGGATGAGAAATCTGCATCAAAAATTGGCAATGTTGTAACACATTAATTTCACTGAATACCATAATCACTGTTTCAAGGGATTTGTAGTTGAATTGCTGCCTTTTCAGTTTAGGTCACCAGCTTATTTACAGGAAGAGGTCCTCACCATAACACAGCTGTTGAGTGCTTTTTATGAAATGTCATGGTGGTCTCCATTTATTCCTGGATGGACGAATCCATATGTGATAACAGGACTTACTGATAGGAGAGGCAAAGGACAGAGAGAGAGCAGGATTTTGGTGCTGGAGATGAGCCTTGGCTGTGGCAGGTGAGGCACCAAGGGTTTGTCCTGTGGCTGCCTCCACCACACGTGCCACAGTGTAAAGTTTCTCTCTCCACATTGCCAGCCCAGTGGTGAGAGACAGAAAGGTGCCTTGAAAGCCAGGAGAGGTGTGTTGCCTGGGCCCCTCTGCAGCAGGACCTCACGAGTATGAAGATGGCCATCATCACTTCTCACCTCAGCCCTTGAGTGTCAAAGCCTTTGTCCTTCCCTGGCTGGTGCTGTGTTCCTGTGCTGAGCTGTGTCCCTGCCTGAAGCCAAGGTGGGTTCTGCTGCTTGCGATTTTTACAGTATTTCTGAGCTGTTGGGAAGACAGTTCTTCAACCCAGTTTTTCTTCTAATCTTAATTTCTGCATGAAGATAAAAAGTGTTTTCGAGGATTCCCTTGAGGACCAATTTAGAGTTCAGTTTTGATTGAATTAGTTGGATGTATGTAAATAGAAACACGCATTTAACAGAAACCCAGATGAAAGACACTTTCAGGAGGGCTCAGGGCAGATGTTGTCAGTTTAGCCTGCAGTAAGCACCTCAGAGCAAATCCTGCACGTCTCGCTTTTATCGTGATTTATTCCTTTCTCCTTCGCATCTCAGCCACCGGTGAATGCTGGTGTTCCAAGATGCATATTTGTTTTGGGCACTTGTGCCTTATGTCTGCCTTGGGTCTGTGGCTGGCCCCTTTTATGTAGTCGTGGGCCACGGAAAAAATACTTTTGTGCCGTTTCAGAAGCCCTCGTGTTTGAAAAACTGAAGTCATAAATATGGATGGCACAATTTGTTGGCATGAGCAAGGAGGGAGGTAAAGATTAAGGAAAACAGCTTTAATTAGCTGTCTCTGTGTTGGGGGACGTGCACCCCATGTGTCAGCAGCCGACAGAGGGGGATGTGAGAGGCTTCATTACCTTCCTGCTGTGAGCACGTAGCTGATAAGGAACAGCCGCCTGCAAAGCCAGCAGGGCGGGCAGGGCACAGGCAGGAGATGCAGTGAATGTGGTGGGGGTGTGAGTACAGCTGAGGGCCTGAAGGGCTGCATAGTCCTGCATCTCCATTGCACAAATTGGGAGCCGAGGGACTGGCAGCCAATTTACACCTTGGAAAATTAAGCCTGGACCACCAGGCTCTGCTCCGGACACGCCTCCTGTGAATCGCAGAGGAAGGTGACATTCAAGGGCTCACCTCTGTTCCTCCTGCCAAGAGCCTTAATTGCAATCTTCTTGATTGATTCTTCATCTGGGTACTTTGTGAGGTCATAACATGGCTGTGCCACTGCTTTTGCACCCAAAAACACCAGTTCACCTTCCTGTGGGAAGTCATGACCTCTGCAAGTACCTGCTGGGCTGTAGCTGGGAGAGTTTGGGACTCTCAGCACTGCTTGCTTCTGATGCAGCAGGGTCAGATCCACCTGCCAAACTGAGAACACAGAGAAAGTCATGAGCTGTGGGCAGGGGAAAGAACTCGTGCTTTCCTAGGTGCCTTAGAAGCGACCAGCATGCCTCTTTTCCACCCTTCCCCAGTAAGGTGGGGCCTTAGTTTGTGTTTCCTTTGGTTTGCAAAGCTCAGTGCTAGAATCTAGAGAATGTTGGGCTTTACATGGCAAAGAGGACTGTGCACTTGAAGATGTGTATAATTAGTCGTGGGACCACTTCTTTCATTTCAGCCAACTCGTAGAAGCACAAACATCCCCAATAAGAGCAAGGCTTGTTGAGCCTTGTATGCAGAATAATCTTGTCAGTGTAACTGTAGCCATGCCATTTAGTCAGTGCCTAATCCAGTTCAGGTGTGGCTGTAGAGCTTCTCTGGCATGTGGTGCTATGCAGCTGGATACCCTGCATCGTTGTTAAAAGCCAAGTAAATAAGATGCTGTCCATCTTCTCCCTCCCACCCCTGAGGCTGCCTGTCTGCCTCCCCCAGTGTAGGCTCTCGAGAGTTATTTACCTAAAAGCTACATCACATTATGTCGTACATATTAACTGGAAACAAAGCAAGTCTCAGCAGACACCTGAGCAGATGCCAAACGTCAGATTTGATGGAAAATGCTTAATTACTTCTCCCAAGCCAATTTTTTTTTGTTCCTCCTTCCATGTTTTCTGAAAATTCCTCTTTTGCAATGTGAAATGTCTTCCCTGATTCAACCCTCAGTTCAGCTCTCCAGAATGGAGATTCTTTTTCCCTACAAGAAGCTAGGAAACGAAGATGAGGGAACTTGATAGAATGTGATCGTTTCAACACAGTCTTTGCAGCTTATTTTTATTCTCGGTTTCATGGTCAGCTTCCTTCTCCAGCATTGTTTTGGGGTTTTGAGGTTTTCTTTCTGCTTTCTGTCCCTCATCTCTTTTCAGTGGATTTTGTACCTTATCTCTTTGGCTGTATTTTTACCACTCACTGTATTCCATGAGAGTGAATTGCGGAGAGCTTGGTGGTGATGTGATGAAACTTGAGAGTAGATGTACTTGGGAGTGTGCTCCTAGGTGAAATTACAGGTCAAACTGAGATGATGGGAGTCTGAAATGTGCAGAAACTTGTCACAGGAACTGTGTATGATGTGTGTGAAATTCAGGTTCAATTCACTGTACTAAAGCTGGTCAGAGTAGAGACTTAAAACTCTCTTCCCACAGCTAAGGTGAGGTGTCCACAAGGCTCTATTTTCTCCCTGCTATATTTTGCTGTTAGTCTAATGATGAATTCAGATGAGTTTTGTGCCTAGGTGGGGCAAATGTGTGCTTATGAAGTCATGGTTACTCTTAGAAAATAAAAAATCCTGCCCTACAAAGACACAGCAGTTGGGTTTGTAACCATTCGGGAGGACAGCAGTGAGGATTTGAATACACAAGCGTGGTTTGAATAACAGGATCTTAGGCTGGTGCTGTTTCCAGGAGCTGTATTTTAGCTGTTGGAGAGCTTTATGTGCGGAGGTTGAGAGCTTCATCACCAGCAGAAGCTTTGCTTATCCCAAAGGGTGGAAAGCAGGGGAAGGAGGGCTACAGAAACGAGGAGGGCTTTTGGGAATTTGAGACAGCTCAGGGGATGCTGAAAGTAACTCACACAACTCTGTTCCTACAAGTGGGGCAGCTGCTATGCCTGAAATGCAGACAAGAAGGAAATGATGAGTTGAGGGGTCTCCTGGAAAAAATAGGATTTTCTCTCTTTCTAAGAAACTTCCCTGTTTTCAGGTCTTTTCAAGCTTTTCCTGTTTCTTGTCCCACCTGAGCACTGAGCAATGCGACTGCTGCAGAACACAGACCAGGATTTGTAGCCTGTACATGGAGCCTGTTGACAGTACAGAAATGAGATGTGTTGCATTTTTTTCATACTTCAAATCTTTTCTGTGATAAATGAATTTCCTGTGCTTGGATTTCACTGCTTTCCAGATCTGCCTTTGTTTCTTCCCCTAACACTTCCATTTCCTCTCCCGCTGTGGCAACCCAGCAGCAGTAGAGCTCTTCCTCACACAGGGAGCCATGGTTTGGGAGGAGGGGCAGGGATAGTGGTGTGTGCACTTACTGTTGTAGTATTTTTACAGAGGTGGGAAACTAGGCAGCATCTGCAGGACCTGAGAGCTGTATGGCAGGGCTTAAGCAGCCTCTAGCATGACATTATCATAAAAAAGTGAATTTAAAAAAAAAATTGAAATGAACTTACGCTTATTCTCTTCAAAGGGTAATTTTCTTAATGCCCCCCGTGCTCTCGCCTGCACCTGAGCAGCCTTTGCCATCTTCAAGCAGCCCTTGTCCACACGGGTGTCCAGACTCACACCGTGTCTGAAATGCCCTCTCCCACTGGGCTTGGGTGTTTGGAATGTCTTCAGTCCTATCCAGAAGCAAACCCAGAGCAATTCACTTTGATGTGTGAAGTCTGAATTAATGAAATGACTGCATTAATGTTTTGTGCCTCTTGGGGAAGAGAGCAAGGGGAATGTGTTGGCCTATATTTCATCAGAGGAAAAAACTTGTTTAGCTGTACAGACAGAACCAAGATGTCTTAGACTGTATGGTCCTGTGTTGCTCAAATGCAGCATCTCCCAACCTGCTCCATTTCCCACGCAGCAGCTTTTTGCAGACTTTTTTGCAGAGCTCCTGGCCAAAACAAGGGCAAAGCGAAACCTTTTTCTTTTTCTTTTCTTGAAAATTGAAATGGAATTTTGAAGAAGAAACATCTCCTTGGGTTGTTTGTGGCTGTGTGTGGCAGGACCTTGTTGGAGAGCAGAAACCCCTTCACATCTGCGGAGGAAGTTCAGTGTCATAATGGTGTGAAGCACTTGGGTGCTGCAGTGATTTACTGCTATAGAGGAGGTACCACAGGAACACAGGACCCTGGATTTAGAGCAGCCGTTGATTGGGGTGAGGTGAATTGGCCTCTGAGAGGCCTCTGGCTCTGTAGATTCATTGGTGTGTGGAAGGGCTGCCTGTTTGGTTATCACCACTAAACCACTGAAGAGAGAGGAGATGAGACTCTGAGTTAAAAATAGTACATATCCTATAATTAAAAACGTGCGCTTTCATATTTATGTACTCAGAGGCTGAATTAAAGTAATAAAAACACTTAAATGTGCATTTCATAAGGCTTTCATCATGCAGTTTATAGTTTTAATATTCTTGCACCGGGTTCTGTTTTATGTGGTTTTTATGAGCAATCTGTCTGGAGTGGTCAGGGCCGTGTGCAGGCAGTGACGGTGTTTGCACATGGCTTTCTGAGCACAGAGAAGTGGGAGCTGGCAGCCTGGAGCTGCCTGGAGCCAGCCTGTCTGCCAGCAGATCGGGTTCCCCGTGTCCTGGCATGGTGGTGCTTTGCTAAATTATGATCTGAGCCCGCTCCACACAAGGCATGTTTTTCCAGCAAGTTGAGTGCGTATCACTCGCTCAGCTGAATCTCAGCTGGACTCTCGTCACTTCATTGGACAGGGCAGAATGCTTTACTGTTCTAATTAGTCATTAATTAGGGGTGCGAGGTCTCAACACATAATGCCTGGTGTGTCACAGGAGCTGCTCAGTGTCTTGCAGGATGAGCCCCTAACTTGTTTGCACAATTTCAGTGTTGAGCAAACTGCAAATGGGGAGGGAACAGGAACGTTTGACTTTTTTTTTTTCTTTTTTTGAGAAACCAAGTCATTTTATGCCTTCTTCATACAAAATAACTGAGAGAGAGCATTTTTCTGCAATACTATTGGTTATTTTTCTGTCATTCTTTCTCACACAGTAAATGTGTTGCTGCAGATCCTGCTCATCATTTTGGCAGGGTATTTTTTTAATTATTCTTCTCTGCGCAAGATGCTCTTGAGAATTGATCCTGAATCAAAGGTAAAGGAACAGGGCAGAACTGAGAAGGCAGTAAGCAGCAAGTTGTTCATCTGCAAAATTTCCTGGATTCTGCCCGGTTCTTTTTATTAGCTTTATTTATCTGGGTAGAAACCCATTGAGATTACAATCTCAGCTTCCCGGATTATTTGTCCCAGTCTCCTGGCTTTGAAAAACGGTCTCCAAACCATCTCAGCGATGACACTCTGGCTGCTCTCTTTTGCTACTTGCAATCTGTTCTGTTGCTATAGGAAGCTGTAAATGGTTTGTTTGTTTGCTTTTTTTTTTTTTTTTTCCTACGCAGCTCCCGTAAATCTTTTCTCCCTCTCTCAGGGTGTGAATTGTGACTCGTAGGAGGTTGGTGAAGATCACCCTGAAAGGGACTGGAAGTACCAATTTGCTGTAAGTCGTTTATTTGTCAGGGCTGGGAGAAGCACCCGTGGAAATCACAGCTCCGTGCCTCTCGACAGTTGTCCCCACCGCTGGTGGCATAGCAGTGGTGTGGGCTGCACTGCTGTCCTCCGGCGTGGGACGGCCGCTTGTGTCCCTGCAAATCCCTGGGCTAGCACAGGGAGGAGCAGGGGCCGCGTTGCCACCCTGTGTGCAGACCCCTCCCCTCTAGATCCACCATGGAAAAAAGGCTTGGCAAAGCTTTGGCATCAGTGCTGGCACTGGCGCTTTCACCTTGCATAAAGATAAGCCTCCCCATGGCTCAGCTTAGTGGCGGCTACCCTAAAAAGTGAAATATTTTCCAACAGTCCACAGCACTGGCAAACCTGCGCATGGGTGCTGTCTTCTGATGTATTCCCACATGCAGGGTGGACCTGAAGGTAGGACTTTGCTGGACAAGGAGTTTCAAGGGAGGTACTTGCCTTTGCAACAAATTTTATTTGGGTTTTGCAGTGAGAAAGTCTTTAGAAGAGCAGGAGGCTGGGTCTGACCGTGCTGGTGTCAGTCTGGATTTAGCTGTGTTACAGGGAATGAGGTTAGTCTAGATTGACACTGGCATAAAAGGAGAGGGCAGAATTAGGCTTATGGTAGCTAAAAAAATATTTTAGGTCCTGATTCATCAAAGCACTTAAGTATAGCTGAATTCTTCCTAAAGCCCATATGTTAGCATTTTGCTGACAGGGGACATTTATTTTTATTCAGAAATATCAGAAAGGACAAAAAGGAACACTTTAGAAATGGTTTCCTTCTGACTAGAAGTATAATTGGCTCTAAATTTGGGGATAGAAGAAAACGCATTTTAGGCTGAGAATTTCTTGTATTTTAAATAATGAATTTTACTGCAGAAAGCAGCTTCTAATGCAAATATTGTGTCAATTACAATGACAACATTGCTTGTACAGTGGTGTAATTATTTGTGATAATGAAAGAACATACTATTATTTTGAGCCAAGAAAGCTATGGAGTGGTCATCACGTAGGAATTTTTTTTTTGCTGGCAATAACCTGTTTCTATACAATGTTATAATCATGACATAATCACAATCTTGAGATAATACAAGCACTTGACTGCCTTTTGTGCATCAAAATACCCCAGAGAAGTAATTATCTCATGGCTACTACATTTTCTGACAAGCCTTATAGCTTAAATATTGCAGGCCCTGAACACTGATACGTGCAGAAAACATTAAATATTAATTTGCTGATACATGTATTTATAAAAATCCCATTTTTCCATTGAGTGAGCGGTGGTTTTCAGATCACCCAGTTCAATAACTATGAAGATATTTGAGGACTCAGGGATTACTGCTCATTTGAAGTTCTGTAATTTTCTTGGGCAAAATAAATGCAGTAACTGCTTTGCTAGGAAACAGGAATACATTCGTTCCACAGTTTGTACTGCTAAATAGTCCCTGTACTCTGCATGTGCAACTGCCCCAGCCTCATTGTTGTACATCCCTGGAAATGTGCAGTGCTCTGTGCAGAGCTGCAGCTCTTTCCAGCCTTTGCAACGCACCCTCCTCGTGGTGCACAGCGGGGAGGGAGAGAGCCTTGGTCGGGCTGCGGGAGGGGAGTGAGGCTTCCATTTCCTCTCTTCTGTCTCCCTGAGCGTGGTGAACAAAACTTCATTTTTTTCAAATTGTTACAGAGCACTTGTCTTTTCTGTAGGATGAGCAAATCCATCTCTCCTCCCACCAAAAGTGTCCTTCATGGGTGTTGAAGCAGAGGATCCTCCACAGTCATTCGTGGCCAAAGCAGCCCCTTGTGCTGAACCTGTGTTCAGCCAGCAGCTGAGAGGCCTCAGGTTCTGAAAGAAAAAATGTCCACGGCTAGTAGCAAATGTTAGTAGATGTCTCAGCTTTTAAAAAGCAAAAGTTTGTTGCCAGCTGTATCAGCACAGAGCTGTCTGATTCATGTTTTGCAGAGTGGCTCTAATTTGTGTCTGTGTAGCCCCTGTTTGTGTGACCTTGTGGCATCCATTCTGTACGTGTATGAATGCTGTGCGTGCCCCGGGGTCACTCTGGAGTCTGTATCTGTGTTACGCTGGCTGCTGGAAGAGCCAGGTTTGCTGCTTTCGAGATGCTCAGGATGAGGAAGAAGGTGGGATCTCTCCATTGAGTTTTGCGCGCAAGTTTCACCAGCAAGAGCAGTGCATTAGTGTCACCTCTGATACCGGTAAATGACCCAGGAAAATCAGCCCGAGACAGCTGGGAGCTCTCACCAGTGATTACTGGCAGTGTGGGAAGAGGTGTGTGTGCCCCAGGGGCTTTCCTGCTGGTGTGCCCCACTGCAGTGATGGACAAACCCCGGCGCTGCATCTTCCACAATGACAAGTTAAATCTTCCCCTCTTAATTGCCTGAAACATGACTTCTGGTGTGCTGGACAAGCTGAGCAGTTGTGCTGCTGCCTGTGCTTCTCCAAATGTTGCAGGCAGTGATGGGTGCTTTGCTTGAGTCCAATGTAAGGCAATGGAGCAGGGTCCAACACACTTTTTTCTTTTCTCTCTTTCTTTTTTTTTCCCCTTTTTGTTTTGAGGAGCCACCTGTGCTATTCTTACTGGGAAAAAAAAAAAAGAAGCAAAGCTCTGTATTTTCATACATGCTGTGGCTTCAGGTTGGGGTAGTCCTGCTATGGTGGCAGAGAGCTGTGTGGGTTTGCAGTACCAATCTGTGGTGATAATTTTGGAATTTGTTGTTTTATTTCACTCCTTCTGCAAAGCCTAGCTGTCATCCTGCTCTTATGTTACTTAAAGAAACCCAAAACTCTGAAAAAAAATAAAGTAAGGGATCAAAATGCCTTTGTTGTGTATTTTTGATCTGTTCAGCCCTGGGGAAACTTTTCTGCTATCACCCACCTCAGGTATATAGCTATTTACATGTGATTTGAAGGAGAGTATCATTTTTATGCTTCATGTACTTGAAAGGAAGTTAAATAAATAACTCCTTTATTCTTCTTTGTTTGTCTTGGACTCTTCACCCCTAAGAAATTGTGAAGCCAAGTGGAATCAGAGAAGGGCTGCATAGCATGCAGTTTGTCCATGAAATGCATTTGTTTTTAATTGTCTCATTAAGTCAGGTTATGATGGATTATATGACCTTACCCAATGCAGTCTGACATAATGGGATGCTGTCAGAAGTTCTGGAATAACAGAGTGATATTCACTTGACTGGGGTTTTTCTGCTTGTGTTTTTAGCTGTGTTGATCGCTCACAGTGGTTATGCACATTAAGAATGTCTTGGCACAAGTAAAGGCAAGGTCATTAATGCTTTTTGTCATGATTACTTGATGAGCTTGTTCCACCAGGAATTCATGCCTTGCTGGTAGCACAGGAAGGAGATGTGGGGCTGTCACGCTGTGGTGCAGTGGGGTGGGTGTTGGGCTCAGGGATTTCTCACGGTGCCTCCCAGGGCTCCGTCCATCAGCTGTTATCAGAGATCGCAGCTGGTGACAGCACAAGCCATTCCCTGCAACTCTCAGAGCAATTTTCAGCTGAGATATTTTAAATTATTTGGCTGGTGTTTAATAAACATGGCTTGAGGAGGCCCCTCCACGTTGCACATCTGCTTTGGACATGGGCACAGAAAATGGAGGTGGTGTGTCCAAGGCAAAGCAAGGTGGCTTGGCAGCAGGAGCTGGCTTTGTTCCCTCCTTGAGGGAACACGAGCCCTCTCATTTCCTGGCATGTGTTGAGGGATTGTATAATGGAGAGATACAAGAACATCTTCCTCTTCCCATGATAGATGAGGTTTGTAGGTTTCAAACTGTTTAAATAAGACTTTTGGCCACCAAAAAAGGAGAAGGAAATGCCCCCACTCTCAGGTCAATCATTATGCTGCATTTGTTTTCCAAACCCTGTAATAATAATAATAATAATATGAAAAAGCCATTTTGAATGCAATTCCTTTTGCCTTTTCAATTTCTCCCTTGGAATCTCCCAGCTGTTAAATTAGTTTTTGGATTCACCCCAAACTTCTGAATATCTCTTTGTCCCTCTTCACTTACCTGTTTCTCCTCCCCATCCTTTTTCAGAATAATTTCCAGTGGATGAATTTTTTGGAAACAGTATTTCCATGTGTAAGTCTTACTCACCCAGCGCGTCTGTCTTTAACTAAGATGGTACTGGTGTTTTTTTACGTCATGGATGGTTCTGTTTAATTGCCAGGAGCTGGACTGTTGAGTTTTTGTGAAGCCCCACTGTGTGGAAGTGCTCTTACAAGCATTGTGATGGTAGGTTTTGACAGCTGAGTCAGCCACAGACCTTGAAATACACCATTTGGGACTGTTTGTTGGTGATAATGAGTCTCAACTGCTACAGGCTTTATTCTTTTTTTTTTCAGAAGTTTAGAGCTTTCTCCTTCATTAGGACAAGGGCATTCTTCACTCTCTTGAAATGGATGCAGCACCTCCTGTTCTCCTGCAGTGGTCATTGCTATGGATGTTTTTGAAGGAAACAAGTGAGATTTAGGAATTTGTTTGGAGAGAAGGTTATTTGCATTAAAGCTCACTGAGAAATTGATTTCCATAATCATTCTTGAGGTTTGTGGGACAAAAATGAATTCTAAATCAGAGCACATCTAAACTTACAAATTTTCCCAAGAAGTTGAAATTTCAGTGTATTCCTCACAAAAACATGGGCATGTATTTCCAGGAGAGTAGACTGACGTCTGGCATTTCCATGAGACTTTGGCTGAATTTGGCGTTATTCTTATCAGCTTCATTTGAGGTCTGCAGTGGGAGGTGGTAGGAGAGTGAGAAAATTCACATCAAGCCCAATTTGCAGTTGCTGGAGCTTGCAGCCTGTGCAGCTCCATGGATCCCTGTGGTTCCAGACCAGGAATGAACTTGCAAGACAGGGCTGAGCAGGCTGCTTGGTCACCGTGGTGTGTGTTTGTAGCATATGAAGAGAAAACACAACTGCATGCCCTTCTCATTTGGCCTCCAGCCATTTCATCCAGACTCCCTGCACCGCCTGATCCATCCATCCCTCTCCTCTCTTCCCTGTTGAGCTTTCCCTGACAGACCCCCAAACTAGTTGGTTTCTGAATATTATCTATGTTGTGGCTACTGTGGACTTGGAAACCTTGGAGAAACACAGCAGACCCAGCCAGTAGCAAGGCTCCCACTGATGCCCGTGAAAATGGAGCTGCTTCTATCAAAAGTTCTCTTAAAGCCTGTCAGTCCTTTGGAAAAGTGTACATTTAATCAGAAAGCTCCTTTATTTCTATTCCTCCTTTCTCTACTCGTCCATCTCCTTGTTTCCACTCTCATGCTTTTCTTCTTCCTTTACTTCCATCCTGAAGTTCTGGTACCAAGTGCTATTTTTGGGCTGCCAGACTTAGCATGTTTTGGGAAAATGAGAGCAGCATGGAAATGTGAATGCTTTTCTAGTGGCACAGAGGAAGCCATGGAGCTGAAACCTAGTCCTCGCAGAATCCAGGGAGTTTTTACTGTCATGAAGTTCTTTAGCAAGAGCTGTTGTTTGTTTGGAGTTGCTGTGCAGTGATTATTTTTCAATAAGAGCTTCAACTTCACCTGAGTATATCTGTAGTGATTACAGGACTGAACCTAAATGTCTGGGGAGAATATGCTAAACTTCACTGCTACTGGTGACAGGCTTTAGTAATACCTGCTTCCACAAGCCTAGGGGTTTAGACATCTGCTTTATTTGGGCTTCCTGCAAATTACACCCTCAAGGAGCTTAGGGAAGTGACTGTGTATGCGTCTGTACCGACAGTGTGTGGTGTGAAAATGTCCTTCCTTAACTATTCTCCTGATGCCTGACTTCAATGTGGAAGCAAAGGAGGATTGATGGCAGAGAGCAAATGGAAATCACACTGAGGTTTGGTTTTCACCTGTGGTAGACACTGGAGAAAGAAGTAAATGGAAGAGGGAAGTTGGGTCCAGAAGTGTCATTCTTTCTGTTTCTTTCTGTGCTGGTGAGGGAACTCGGCGTCTTGTGCCAGAAGCATCACTGTGTATTGCTTTGCTTGGCAGTGCCATCTTTCCAGAGCATTTTGTTTCAATTCCCTCAGGAACTGAGTGGGAGAGCTGAGCCTCTGAACAGCTGTAATGAGCCCATGCCCTCATTTCCAATTGGGGTCTCCTGAGAACATGAAGAAGGTGGTGGGGTTTAGGAGGAGCAGTGAGCTGGCTGCTTCTCACTGGCGGTGGCAGCTTCAAGGGTCAGCAGATCCTGTAATTAATATGGAACAAGGAGCCAGCCAGGAAGCTCTGGCACACAAGCTGAGAGATCCTGGGTGGAAGCTAAGGGAAGATGAGGGAAACAGTGAGAAACTTGGGAGTAGCCTTCTTCTTGTAGCTCTCATCAAGTCTGAACCCTGGCCACAGGAATCCTTCATTTGAAGGAGCAAATTAAATTGTTTTTCCTCCTAAATAAGCTCAGATTCCTGTCTTATAGCTGTGATTACTGTGTCATCTGAGTGCTTTGAGGTCTTGAATGTATTTGTTTTTTCAGAGCATCTTGATGGTGAATGTGCTCTTATCCCTGTTTTTAGCCTGGTGGTTGAGGCCAAAGTCCTGCTGATTGCAAGGGTTGGCTTGGCACCATGCGGTGTGGCCCGGCACCTTGCACAGGTCCTGAAGCGATGCCACTCACCTCTCCTAGGGGGAAGTCATGGATCCCCTGCCAGCAAAAGGAAGGCTATTTTGGGGCCAGTTGGCAGCTCTGAGGCCTCTCCATGATCTGGCCAGATGTCCTTACAGCCTGAGCCATCTCCTGCTTGCAGGAGGCTGCCTCTGGCCTCCATTTCTTGATTACAGCAGGACAGCCAGGGCTATTTCAACTGCAAAAATTGGGGATAGGCTTTGAGAAGCTGATTATTCATAGTCATGCCTGACACTGCTGGAGAATAAGGTAGGGTTTGTTCCACTTTATCTTTCTGATCTGCAAAATAATAACATTTGTCAGTGTGAGTCCCTTGTGAGGGAGTGAGCTCAGAGCCCCTGTGTGAGGTGTGGTGGTGTCTTGTTTGCCTGCAGAACAGGTACATTTCTGGAGGTGGGAGGGCAAACTGTGCCCACCTCATCCCACTGAAACATGGTGCATTGTCAGTACATCTTTGGTCTGCTGCAGAGTAAATATCTTCATAGTTCTTCTGAGCTGCTGAATCCCCCACCTCCATCTGAACCACCCTCTGAGCACAGGCCATATTTCACCAGGGTTTGGACTGAGTTCCACATCTCATAAACAAACTCCTTGTTGTTTAATGCCTCTTCTGCATGACACGCTTGGGCTGATTTCAGGCTGGCAAGGCAGCTTCCAGTTTCATTCCACTAATGGTTCTCCAGCCATCCTGTCTTAAAAGCCACGTGTGTAATTTGGCTCTGTTTGCTCTTTCTAAATGATCTCTCTCAGTACTGTTTTCTTTCTAGTCCTTCACTTACAAGCCTCAGGGATTCATGTGAAAGCAGAATTTTGGACCCATATGGGGTTTTTTTTGCCTCTGTGAAGATGTGGAGATCATCCTCCACTAAGAAACCATGGTTACAGGGTCAGTCCCTTCAGACTTGGATACTACTGAGCCACTTGTGATACTTTATACTCCTGAAAAGCTCCATGTTTCTCTAAGCTTGCTTCCTTTGGCAGCTGTGTCTGCATTTGGCATAGGATCAGAGTTGTCACCTTTCCAGATTTCTTTATTGAACCAGAATAAAATTCCAGAGAGGCTATAGCATGAGAGTGCTGAGAGTCAGTACCTGAAAGCATCAAGTTGTGCAGCATTCAAACTGTCACAAAACAGAACCCAGACTTTTGCTTTAACAATTCTATGTTGGTCTCTCCACTTTCCCTTCCGGTAGAAAAGTGTCTACTTCATGTTCCTGGGCTTGGCTGCTGCGTGCATTTGGGAGTCCCAGGGGAGACGTGTCAGTCACCAAAAGTGTCACCCCACTTTTCCAGGGCTGTGGCTCTCCCTGAGTGAAGCTGGGCGAATTAATTGCTGTTGTTATGATCACACAGCAATGTTTGGAGGCCAGAAGGGCACTGCCAGTGCTGAAAGATCTTGTGAACCACTATCAAACAAGTGAGAGAAATTAAGGAATTGCAGGAAAGGACCTGGAAAAGAAAATGTGTGAGTCAGATAAGGTAATATTTTACCCAGGCATGTTTAATATCATTTCCCATGATAAATGGCCACTGTTTATGCCCTGGTTCCAGTGTTGTTATTGTTACAGTGAAAATACTGTGACCACTGTCAGGCACTGAAATTTATTTATGTGGTTGGTGTGGGTTTTGTTGTCTCTACAGCGATTCCAGGTCTTTATTCTTTCACAGGTATTTTTGGACAGCTAGTGTTTTCCTGCCCCAGAAAAAATAAACAAAAAGCCAAATATGCACCTGATGCTTTTAAAATGGTGAAGATTTAAAAAACCATCTGAGCCTTTTAATTTTTTTGAAAATTTAAATTCTGAGACCACATTCCCTTGAAATAGCATTAGCTTACTGTGAGTGGTTGGAAGTAGCTGCGTAAATCCTTAATTGCTCTGCCAGGCTTGTGCTCTTTCAGAACTTGCAGATCTTGAAATCCCCAACTTTCATTTCTGTAGCTGCAGTCAAGCTGGTAAGGTGCTGCACACAGGTGGCAAACTGCCAACATTATCCTCTTTCTCTTTTGCCTTGATTTATTGTCACGTTTATTGTTTTGTAATAAAGACAAAAGCCCCAAATAATTCACTTGAAATGCAGCAGGTGCAAGACACCAAGCTGTTGTCTTCTCAAAAGCTTCTTATGGTCTTTGAAACATCTGGAAAACAGTGAAAGGAAGGGAATGAAATGTCAGGGCATCGGCAGAAACTTGCAGAGGGGGTTGGTGCCACAGATTGGTGTTAAAGCAGGTGAAGATTTGATGACATGTAGCCTTACAGCAGTGCTGCATGGTGTGATTAATAACTGCAGTGTGTTGTGCTGTCTCCAGCCTCACAGAAACTCAGTCATGCAGCAAGCAAAATATGATGTGGTAGGGAAGGATCAGGTAAGGGCTTACCTGTGAAATAGTTCTTGGAATAGGATGCATCTCCTTGTTTGGAGGCATTTGCTCAGGGTTGAACAAGGACACGGTGTCTCTGTGGTGTCTCTCTGTGCTGCAGCAGACCCAGGTGTTGCGTGTGAGTTCCTGGAACCCTGGTGCAGCAGTCGGTGATGGCTTTGGGAACTTAGTTCCAGGCACTCTCTGGAGAACGATGCCTTCAGTTTTGCCTGAGGGTTGCCTACCAAAACACGGGCACAGGTTTGGGTATGCTTAAACCTGTCAGCTGTGACCTGACACAGGCGACTAGGGCTGTGTTTCTGCATCCCTTGCTCCTTGGAGTCCTCCTGCTGAAAACCTCCCTCCCTTTTGTGTTTGTGGCAGATGCACCATACCTATGCTTCATAAAAATTCAAGGCATTAGTATTGGCTTCCTTCCTGTTTGAAATCACTTGGCATGTCCTGAGAAATACCTAACAGTGCTACAGGTGAGGGAGCAGGCTCTTCCACAGGGCACAGCATGGCTCTACTGTCAGGAGTGGGATTAGACAGGAGCATGAAGAAGAGGATGAGGAGGAGGAGGAGGATTGCCCAGGCTGAAGGGCAGCAGGAGGCTGTTCTTAGTCTTGTTGGGAAGAGGCAGCCACTGTGTGCTGCTGCTGGCTCACATAATGACCCTTGTGCTAATGCTGTTCCCTATCATTTAACACCAAAATAAAACCGCTAAATTGAGACCAATTTGAAACATGCGTGGTTGGCTTTGGAAGACACTTAATAGCAGCTATACTTAAACTGTAGGACTCTGATTGGAAAAGGAGGGACGAGTAAATAGTTTACATTAACTTAGCAATATTACTCTGTTATTATTGAACTTCCCTAAATTCTACCCAAATCTTGGCTCAAATCAAACAGCTTCAGATAATTTGTGTGAAGCAAAAGGTGAAACTAAGTGGGAGTAGGACATGAAAAGAGTATGTGATTACCTGAATGGAAACCAAAGTGTTCCCAGTACTCACAGTAGTTAGTGAGATGCTTTGAAGGTTTTTTTTCACCTCTTAAATCCTTAGTGCTTTGAGGCAGCGATTTTGGCCTTCAAATGACTACAGCAGCTTGCTGCCCTGACTGTGGAATAAATTTTGAAAGCAGTGTGAGTGCAATATACAGGATTAACAGCCAGGCTGGCCATAAAGCAGAAATCTTTCCAAAACAGAGAGATCTTGTGATTACTTGATAATGGAAAAAGTAGCCTATAAGGCCTGGGTGGTTCATGGTGGCTTGTTGCCTTTTACAGTGGCAGGTGGGAAAGTGCAGAATGGGCTGTGTGCAAGCAGCATCTGCAGTCACAGGGGACATGCAGGTTGTATCTTTGGTCCCTGAGAGCTCATCTCAGCAAAATGCTTTGCGTTGCTCCACGCTGTCTTGCTTCCCTGCTGCTCACTGTGTTGCTGCAGCTCTCTAAAATATTAATGAGATGAGAAGGAGTTTGCCCTCGGATGACCCTCTGTGGCATTCCTAGCTGGACTGAGAGTCTGGGCTGCAGTACAGTCCCAAATCCGTGTGGTTTGCTTTTATGGAAGTGGTAATGGTGACTCAGTATGAATGATGGCTTGAATTGGTTATGTCAGTTCTAACTAATGACACTGAAGACCAATGAAGTGACTCTTAGATTGGTTTTGTATTAGTAGTCTCATTATTATGTCGACATGACAGCAGCATTAGTGCTAGTATTAACCATCAAAATAAAATGAAATTGTACTCATAAATCTCACTGATTAGGAGTACATGAAGGATTACAGCCATTCTCCAAAGGAAAAGAGAGGAAATGGAGTGAGTCTGGAGTAGGAGTGAGATGGAGGTGGAAGGAAGTCTGGGGAAGGATAGCAGTATGCTGAAGATTGTGCAAAGAATGGTGGAGACCAGTGCAAACTGGGACGAGCTCTTGCCAGGAGCAGGCTCTGTTTGGGTGCTGCCCGTGGACAGGAGGAAAGGGAAGCTGGCACATCCTGGAGGGGAGGTGGGGAGATCCTTGCTCAGCAAAAGAGCTCCTGCAGACTGAGCCAGCTGTCTGTGGTAAACTGCTGAGAGGAGACAGTGCAAATTACCTCCTGCCCTGGAGAAAGGTGGAAGGAGAAGAATTGTGCCTCAGAGGGATGCATGGGAATGGCCCGATTTCCTGGGGTGGTGCAATTTGCACAGTGCTGCTTGTCTGGAGACAGGACTCACTAAAAGCTGGGCCTTAAGGAGAGAAGCATCCGCCACATCTTGCACTTGGGGTCTGGTCTGTGGCACTGCTGATGTGGCCACATCTGGGTGCTGAGAGTTCAGGCCTCAAAGGGTTACCCAAGGCTGGCAGTGGCTGTGGCTGGTGGCTGTGCTCTGTCCTGTGCTGGCCTTCACAAGGGTGCTGAGCGTAGGCTGCATCTTGCTCAGTGGTGAGAGTAATGGATCTATTTATAATGCCTTAAATGAAGTGCATGATAATTCAATTTGTACATCCATTAATACTATCTACTGCAGGGTTTGTACTTAATTATATCGCTCTAAATTGAGTTTTAGGTGTATTAACAGGCTCTTGGTCCTGCTGCCAGGAACAGCCATGTCCATCCCACACATGGTGGTTTGGAGAGGGTCCTTTCTGTTCCACTAACCCCACTGCCCTGGTTGGAGAGGCTCTTCCCAAGTTAGCCCAAAAGTCACCTTTCCTCCCTGAAATGGCCAGGAGACAATCACGATGGATATCTCCTTGGCATCAGTGGGGGAGATAGGATGGTGTTGACTCTCCGGAGGACAGAGGGGTCCCAGGGGACCTGTAGACCCAGGGCCAGGAGCTACCTCAGTTCCCAGAGTTTTCCAAGGGAAGCTCTTCTTTCCAATAGGAACTAGGCAGCCAAATACCTTTGTAGGTTGGCCCAGGGTTGACCTGACTATTAATGAACTGATAATCTGCTTCTGCTATTGGTTCTCTTGGGTATGAGTGGGTTACTAAGCTTCTATCTTAGATGATGTCTCATGCTCTGGTTTACAGCTGAGAAGTCAGCAGTAAAGGCGTGTGTTTGTCACAAAATCATAGACTGGTTTGGCTTGGAAGGGACCTTAAAGATCTAGTTCTGAGCCCCCCACCATGGGCAGGGCACAGATGCCACCCACTAGATTAAGTTGCTCAGGGCCCCATCCTGTCATCCACCTGATTCCCAGGCAGTTGCTCCCAAGCACACAGGGTTATTTTCCACTTAGCTTCCTGACTCTGAGAACTGTCATTACAAACGAAATGAGTCTTTCAAGGAGAATGCTCTTCTTACTGCCCACCCATGCCTTGGTTTGCAGTGCTAGGATGGCAACAGTGGAAGGGGCTCCGAACTCTCTGTCTTTGGGGATTGCCATGGACGGGGGGTCATGTCAGAGCTTCCCACACAGGGTTCTGGCATTCATCTCAGTGGTTGGGCAAGTCTGAGAACAGCTGTGGCCCTGGGTGGACACTATAGGCTGCATGTTGTTGTCCATTAAAGTCTGTGTAAAAATACCAGAGGATCACTTAGAAACATTTAAAGGCTCTAAATTATTTGAAAAGTTTAGAGAGTCTAAGCTTTTGAAACAGGAAGAGAAGTTATTTGCAGGGATGTATTGAGTGGTTCTGCTAAAAATGTCTTGACTAGCCACTTCACCTTGCATTGCCTCAGTGTATGCAGGAAACTGGAGAAATTATTTGCCTTTTTCCAAAGATGCTGGTGAGAAAGTGAGTGCTGAAAGGTGCTGGGTAAATGTGAGCAACTGTGTGAGCACAGGAAAGTCAAGGTTCTTTCCTACAAGCCTGCAGAGTTATTTAATGTTTCTCATAGATGTGGATATTATTTGCTGTCTGCGTTAGCTATTTCTAGTCTTTGAAAAGAAGCCAGAATTCTTTAAGAGTCACTGCTTTTTCTGAGCTGATGCTGGCTCTTTTGCCTGAGGAGTATTTGAAATCTGCCAGAATGCATGTATTGTCAAAAACAGAAATTGAAAACCCTATACAGGATCTGCTGCCCCTGTGAGTTATGAGCTTTCCCAAGTCATCAGGGAGAAGAAATGCCTGCTCCTGTTGTCTGCAAGAGCTGTGGATGGACAGAGGCAGAAGAAATCCCTCTCCCTCCTCCCCCCTCTCCCATCACCACCCAAAACTCTCTCCTTGGGTGGAAAGAAGCTTTTGAAACAGCCACACACACACATACACACATGAGCGCTTTCCCAGTGACCTGCCTGCTTCCAGCTGTCCCTCCTTCCTGGGGAGCTGGAGCTGCTGAGACACGGGAGTTGGGGAGATCCCGTCCCCTCTCTGCAGCCCTGAGACCAAATGAATAAAGTGAACAAGGTTTTGAAGATCCTTAAGAAGTCATCGAGGAGGAGGAAGAGATGGAGAGAGGAGCTGAGGGTGGAGGAGGAAGGGGAAAGCCAGGAACTCTGTGACCCGGGTGGTTTGTGTCACCTGCACCTCTGTACTGGTGGTAAGGAAACAGGAATGCTCCTGCTCGCCTGGGGATAACGTGCCTCTTTGATATCCATTGCTTACGTGTGACTGGAGAGCTTCCTACAGCCAGCCACTGCTGTGGTGCTTTTCAAGGGGTGAAAAATACTGGCAGGAGAAGCAGTAAAGGCAGGAAACTGAGACTTCTGGGTCTCCTTTTATAAACCTTCCCTTGCTTGTGTGGGTGGCATTTTTGGAGTGGGAAGAGTAGACAGTAGGGAGTCTTCTTTCTGGAGGAATGGTGTTCCTGAAAGCATAAGGAGAATGTGTAGCTCATTTAGAATTTTGTTTGATACATGTGGTTGCATTTGGAGGTATTTAGCCTGAATGTTTATTGTGTATATTTGTGCAACAGAAAAGCAATTGGAAATGGATGAATTTAGGTTGCTGTTTTTCTGAGGAACATTTTTGTCTGCAAAAGTATGCTATGGCCAAACTTGGTCTGGACCCAGGTCCATTATATCCATCTTCATCTTCCAAGCAAACTATGCTGGGGCTGTAATATCATTGCAGATGATTCTGTGTTTAGTCTGTCTATATAACAGCAAAATGAGAGATGCTGAGAATGTGAAAAAGGGCTGTTTAGAGCATTCACTGACATGTCCCCAGCACGACTGAACTTTCTGCTGGGGGCTGTGACCCAGCAGAGGAAAACGTGTAGGTCTGTGCATTGGGCCATCAGGCTCAGGTTCCTTCATTGTGCATTGCCAGCGTCCAAGGGAAACGAAGCACTTACGAAACTACACTTAGGATGAAGCCACGCTCATGTCTAATGTAGGTCACTGTTCTTTTTACTGTCACATTTGGTAGTTTGTTTGCAATAGTATCGTTGTAGCTTTTATGTTTCACAAGCTTGCTCTTTTTCTTTCTCATGCACCTAATTCTGTTGACCCTGTCCTGCAGTGTCTGATGGCCTCATTCTTGCAGGACCCCAGGTGGCTTCATTTACAGCTGGAGACCTGGGCCACAGAGATGTTACTGGACTTGCCCAGGGTTACACAGACTGGGGCAGGGGTGGGCACTGGCCTCTGAGCTTGAGGCCTGAGCCAGTGCCATGATAAGCGACCCTGGTGACTGTCCTGCTCTTGGCTTCAGCTTCCAGTTGTCCAGACCTTCATCTCTCTTACCTCCTCCAGTAGTTCAAGAATCTGAGATACGTCTTTACCACCATTTTTTTCCCAGTGAAATATACTCAAATACTTTTGCTTAAAGTTTTTGTTGTATTTCTTAGCTCATCTTTAGTTAGAAACTGATCAACAAGTAAGAAAAGAAATTAAAACCTGAAAATATTTAAGTATTGGAAAACAAGGAGGCAGTGGAAAACGTTAGCCAGTCTTAAATTGACACTTATTGTTATTGCTAGCCCTGTGTGTATTTTACTTTATTTTTTTTAATAGGAAGTTGTCAGATGAGAAGGTTCACCCCCAGCCCTGAGCTTCTCAGCCTGGGAATGTGGTCCCATCAGGGCTGAGTTTTACATTCAGTCTACTTCTTCATCTCATCTGCTGAGCTTTAGGGTGCTGACCTGAGAGAGCGAGTGCTTTATTTTTTATTTATTTGGTTATTCTTTTGATAGAAAGAATGACACAGATCTTTTGACCCTGTAGTTAATGCCAACCTGTGGGGCAGTAGTAGTTAGATGGCCCGGGTCCATCTTATCTGGGTGTACACGGTGGATCTTTCCCTCTAAGCCATGGGTTCAGGCTGCTTAACAGGGAAAGGAGAGGAACTGGTGCTTCTTGACCCAAAACTTCTCAAACTCGTGTGATGAATTTTCTGGAGAGTCTGTTCCTCTCTTTTGATTGTAAGGGAAATAAAACTGAAGGCTAAGATGATGTCTCCTGTGGGCTGACTTTTATGTGGCTTGTAGGGGTTTTGGGACATTAATGTGTGACTGACTGAGAAAGTTTTGGCTTTACTGCCTGGATATGCTTTAGGTGAAGGGCCCCTCTTTCACAGTCTCTGCTACTCTGCAACAGTTTGTTAGCCTGAGGCTTTTTAAAAGCTGAACTGATGGCTTTTTGTTCCTAAATGCAAGATGGGTAGTGGGTTAATGCACTTCTGCCATCCAGGCAACAGTGATAGAGAGGGATTGACAGAAAAAAAAAGGGAAAGCATCAGTTAAGGCAAATGGGGAGAAAAATAGTGCATTCCTGCAGTTGGGTTCTGTGCCGCCAGTTATTCCAGCCAGTTATATCTCCACAATAAAATGTAAATGAATGCAATCATTTATTTTGCAGCCTGGAGGCCTAGTGGTATGAAAAGATAAGCGAGCATTTTCCATTGTTTATTTGGTGGAGGTGGCTCTTCTGCGTCTGCCACTGTCTCCCTGATACCTTGGCAGCATCTAAATGTTGCCTTTATTATTAAGAACACATAGATGGGAGTCTAATATCTGAAACGGATTAGCGTGGTGTTTACAGAAGCGTCAGCCAGCCCCCACTCCCTGCAGGCTCTCGGCATTTGTGTTCCTTCGTCAGGAGCAGTGCACAGAGAGCAGGAGTGTGCAAGGGAGAGGGAATGCCGGCAGCTGGCTGAGGGCTGGGGGAAAGGCAGAGACACAAGGCAGGGGTGATGGGCCTGTACCGTGTGCGGTTCTTGCTGCTCAGAGGGGTGAGCAGGAGGGACTGGGAGTCTCCAGTCAGCTGCTTCTCTGGAGGCTGAGGAGGGGGAACAAAGGGAGTGTGGAGAACAATAGGACATGACAGTGGCATTGGGATAATCTCTGATCCTATTTAGGCATGTTTAATTGGCCTGTCAGTTTTTCACATCTCATGCATTTTTATAAGGATTCTTCTTTGCCTCTTGTTTTATCTTCTCGTGGCTCCTTGGATTTCCCTGCGGACAGTCTCTCTGGATTTCTTTGTTTTGTGTCCCCCCCCTTTCCCATTTCAAAGCAGTGCTGAGTTGCCTGGCTTTGTGGTGTCTAAGCAGAAAGACAGATTCAGCAAAGGAGCTGTTTGGGAAAATATCGCGTTATCCTTAACGGGGAGAAATTTGGTAGGGGTGTGGGGACTGTCAGTGGCCTAAACACGTGTGTCATCTATCTCAGCTCTCTTTCCACTGGTCTAGGGCTCTGAATATAAATCTACATCCCAATCATGTGTAATGTTAAGGGGAATTAAAATTCATACTGGAGAGTGTAATTTTTTTCCCCCTCTGGTGCCTCTGAAAGCTAAGATCCATTTATTCTTAAGATTTTTCACCCAGTGTTGGCTACCTTAAAAATACAGAGCTACTGATCTTCTGGGTTATATAAATTCATTCAAAGGGATGTTGCTCAGCCTTTCAGATCATCTATGTTAAACTCCTACCCTTTCATTCCTAAGTGATGCCAGATCTAGTTGCTTCATCCTCCCACAAGAAATCCCCCAGGCACATAATTAAAACCAAGCCATCCTTGTAAAGCCACTGGCCGAGCTTGCCAGAATTGTTCGTGCATTTCTTGTGGCTTTGAAGTTCACAAGTTCTGGGGCTTGGAGGCACCCGAGGACCCACAGAGATGCAGCCCTGACAGGCAGAGTTGATCAGGAGCTGCAGTCATCTCTAATGGGCTGCTCTCAGAGCTGGTCTTGTCCCACCTGATCCCTGAGGTGAAAACAAACATTTTCAGATAGGTGCCTATCAGAGTGGGTCCCCTTCAGAATGGAATTGCACCAACAAAAGAGTCCAGAACTGCATGGCCAGGCTGCCCAAAGGCTTTGGGTGCTTTAGGTGCCTTTGGTCCTGATGAAACTTGACAGTCTTTCAGAGTGTCTCATCATCAAGATTTGGGGCCAGGTGCTCTGGAAATCATGTGGCAAAGCTCACGAGAAGCCTGTGGAGTGTCCCAGACCCTCAGCAGGGAAAAAGGTGGGAAGAGCAGCAGGTGGTGGTGGAGACCAGGGCTGGGCATCTTCTACTTTGGGAGAGGCCTCTGTACCTCATGTCAGCAGAAGAGCAGCTGCCATAAAGCCCTCTGTATCCCATCAGTGGGGTGGTTTTCACAAGGCTTTTATGCATTTTGTGATGACAGTTTGGTTTGTGGCCATTTATTGTCCTGCTGGGTTGTCTTCTTTGTTTGTATCTCATAGGTCTCATTGTACAGCAGTAAATCATTGCAAAGCTGATAGTGTAGTTTCCAACCATAAATTCAAATGCTGGAAAAAGAGATTTATTTATTCCTTTGCTTCTGTTCTTTGAATGTGGCTGTTCATAGAGCTCTGTATGCCCCCAGGTGTGAAGATGTTGTTTGGTAGACGTACTGGTGACTAAAATAGTGAGAGGAACCTCTAACTAAATTTCTATATGGGAATGCAGGAGGTGAAGTGATTTGGAGAAGGCTCTACATCAGGGAAGGTACAGAAATGGGAAAGGGAAAACAATCCTTTTGGCAGAGCATCGGCACCAAGCTGAGTCAATGTGTGCTGCACTATCTGGTCGTGGCTGTGGGCTGGGGACGGTGCTGGGGCACTGCAAGCAGCAGTCAAGCAGCTGAGGTTTGTCCTCTGAAGGTCCTGGGACAGCTCTGAGACCTGGCACCAAGTGTTCTGCTAGTGGGAGCAGTATTGTTGCTGTTCCCTAGAGCGGGAGTTCCTGTGTGGCTCTGAAGAAGTCAGGGTTAGTAGGACTGAGGCAGAGATATTTGTAGATAAAGGCAAAGGATCCTGAGAAAGCCACGGGCTGGAGACCCTAATAATCCTCTTTGCTCCTGTGCCCTGCAGTGGTGAGCGTACTGTAAATGAAGCAGTTATTAGCTCATATCACAAGATATAAACTGGTCTACTGAGCAAGAAAGAGTTGCCCTTTTTTAACCTTTCAAAGTGATTTCCCTTGTGGGGACCAGCACAAGGAGAAAGCTGTGCTTCCTAACTGGAGTCGGGTGCCCTTTCAAAGCCCCAGCAGCCCCCATCTCTCTCTTTGCTAAGGGGATTGTGGAGCTGCATTATTTATAGCTCCTCCTGGACTCCCCACTTGCACGTCCTGCAGTGGCCATGGAAGGGGATTGCTGGCATTCACTGGAGATTCAGAGGTGACTTAAAGCTCACAAATGGTTATGGTCTCTCTTAACTTCCAGCAAAGACAATTGTACAGAGAAAGCTTTTGATCAAACAGATTCGGTCCATTGTAACCAAACATAAATTTTGCTGAGAAAATATTCTGATTCAACATTTTCAGCAATTAAACCCTTCTACATTTGGACTGTTTGGTGCTAGAAATTAATTAGTTGATATTATCCTTTTTAGAATGAAGACAAATGTTTTTATGTCTTTGCTGAAGGCTAATATTTGCAAAAAGAAAAAAGTAGATGAGTTTCTTAAATCTCTTTAATCTTGTTCTGATAAATATACTTTCTTACTGTTAAGCATTCTTTGAATTTGTGTGCCTCTTTCTCACATTTCGTATAATGCCAAGCACTAGAAAGTGGGTAAATCAAAGCTGCAGGTTTCAGCTTTCAGAGGGCTGGGGTGAGCAGATTCAATCCAATTCTTCCATTTTGGGATGACCTGTAATAAACACCAAGGAAATGAGTGTAAATGTCCAATGAGCCAGACCTTTGTCTTCTTCAAGAGCAAGTACATGAATGGTTGTATGATTAGAGGTGGCATCCTTGCTTATCAAGTAATTGCAAAAACTGTGTAGTTCAGTCCTTTTTGCAGCCAGATCTTGAATTAGTCTTTGGGTGGGACAGGCACAGGTGGGCCTGGAGGCCAACAGCTGGATTTTCTAGGGAGGCAAAGACACATGCTGAATTAGTTCCTCAAAATACTCTGCAGCACTTGCTTTGGCAGCTCTTTTGCACTTGAAAAGTGAAAATAAGCAAGCAAAGCCAGGCAGCACAAGAGTTTTAGAAAAATTCAGGCACCATCTTTCCTCTGATCCATATGAAGTCCACCTGTAGGGTACATCAGCACTGATTTTGGTGCATTTTCTCCTCATTCACTTGATGATGGCACCAACCCCCATTAATAAGGAAATGGAAATAGAGAGTGAGAGTTTTGGGCTTCCTGCCTATAAACACAGCTTTAACATTGTTTTTAGACATCAACATAAAACACAAGATACAGACTGAATCGCAGCCTTTGTGAAGGGCTGAGTTTGGCATTGCTGATTAGAAAAATCAATGTGGCAATTCCTGGATGAGGGAAATGTAGGCTATTGGGGTAAGAAAATACTTCAGAAATAGGGATAATAAATTAAGTCTGAAGAGAGTAGATGTGGGAGATAGAGTTCTCAAAGTCTCCCTTGGATGACAAAAATAAATATCTCCCTTAGTAGGAAGTATGAAATTGATGGTAAGTGCTTTTCAAAATACCATAAATGTTGGCCAGATTTAATCCATTATTAATTATGCCTTCATGATGATAAGTGTTACAATTTAGACACTTCCCAAACAAATCTCTAGTTAATTAAAGGTGCAGCCAGTTCTTGGAAGAGTGAGCGTTGTGCCACCTCTGTGATGGTGCAGCTCTGGGTCTGGTAACACAGGGGCTGGAAATCTGCACCTACTATCAAATGGGGTGAGAAATTCAAGCCTTGTGTGAATGGAAAAATGCTTAAAGTAGGAAAAAATAATGATGAATTTTCACATGGATCTATGGATTTACTCAGGGCTGGGCTCGGTTCCCTGCTCTGCTGTTGGCTCCCAGTCTAGTGGACAGGCCACTGATGGGCAAATTTTCTGCCAGAGTAAACTGGTACAGCTGTTTTGCAGATGAAAAAACAATGCCAGTTATGTGCGGCAGTGGATTTGGTCATTAGATTTGATGGTGGACAAGGATAATTCAGCTTGATGTCCTGTAAAAACACAGGCCAGATCCTTCAGCCATGTATCCCTGGCAACTTGGCCAAGGCAAACCTGGTTGGTTTTCTGATAGGCAGACATCTGGTTCTGATTTAAGGAAACCAGAGTACAGGTAATGTGCTCTTGCCCCAATTAATTTGTTTTTGTGGGTAAAACACCTTTACCGGTATTATTTTAGAAAAGGAATCTGTCTATAACAGTTTAAAAAGGAGATAATTGTACTTCTCTTGGTCCATTTTTTCTTTACCTCTTCTACTCAAACCCCACTCAGTGTGATATGGGAACATATGTACACTGAAGGCAAAATGAACCCCAGATGGGGTTCAGATGAGGTTTCTAAAAGCAAACCAGATGAGGTTTCTATAAGCAAACATAATATTGGTGCAATGTATTTAATAATAATAATAAAATTGAATTTCATAGGTCCTTAAGACTTCTTGAACATTCTGCTATTGATTAATAATTGTTTAACTTGAAGCTTCCAATCTTTTATTAAAAAATAGCTTTTTACTGGGTGCTAAAATTAGTAACAGCAAGTCTACCAGCACAAACACACTATTTTAAAAGGTACATATACTTCCCAGCATGAGCAGTACTGATTATGCATGGTTATTTAAATTTTCCCTATACACGCCTAAAGTGAGGCTGCTTTAATTTCAGAGCTAAGCTGCAGGTTGCAGTGACCACAGCTTTCCTACCATCCTTTTTGGGGCTGATGGTGCTTTGTAAGTAACAGATTTGTGTGTTATCCTTACCTGTGTTTGCAGTAAGGGACTGCAGCTGGCACTTAAACTGGGGCAGGAGAACCTGCTTAAAAGGAAGATGCCTTTCAGCCTTTGCCTTACTAACTGGTCTGGGCTGTTGCTAGCTAATTGCTTCGTTAGCACAACAACAATGTGAAATATAGTGAGAAGACTGTTGGGAGTACACACATGGGGGCAGAGTGTGACCCCTGTCTGGGCTGGCATCTGCAGTCAGCATTTGCAAGAGCCTTTCATTCTCCCAAGTCAATTGGCAGTCAGAGCGAGTGGCAGTACAGCACATGGAGATAAGACTATTTTAATTTCTTGCTTCAGGAGACTCAGCTGCCTCCTTGGAAGGACTGATGCCTTGCCCATGGATTCGCAGGTTGAACAAACATACTGTATCATTTAATTATTAAAGGATTGCTTCAGCATTTCCTGGCAAAATAAACTATGGTCTTAGGCTGAATCCCAGCAGCAGTGTTGGACCTGCAAGAGCACTCTTCTTACAATAGGCAGTACCATTTTGGTCACTACTCTTTGGGATAATACAGCTCTCCCAACCCCATTTCCAAGTGTCAGCTGATAAAATAGTTATAGTAGGAAGAGGTGGCTTCAAGTAATACTGATAGGCCTCAAGTTGGAAGCTCAAAAAAAGGAACATAGAGGTGAATGTTTGAATTAGTAGTCTTCTTAGCTTTGGCACATAATTCAAAAGCCATTCACCCACTTAAATTGCAGGAAAGTGCCCATAAAATCCTATGTGTTCAGCCTTCCTGCCAATCTGGCGTGTGACTTATGGAGAGGAAAAATGGGAAGACACATGGCTGCATTCCAGGTCTCTGCAAATGCTGTGCTGAGAACTAGGAATTTCTCCAAAGAGCCTCTTGCTGGTTTCTTGCAGCTGATGCTGCAGAGGGAAGAGGGTCTGGAGAAGTTCTAATTCAGGGGAAATAATGGCATGTAGCTGAAAACTAAACATGGCATTTCCCATGAAGTGTCCTTCTGGTGAGTTCGTAAAAAGGATCAGGATGTTCAGGATGTTCAAAGCTGGTGCCAGAGAAGAAGGCAGCTGTAGATGCAGAAGACAAGAACTTTCAAAAAATTGAGGGTGAGGGTTAATGACTGAAGCCAGTTTCCCTTTTTTGCTGAATACAGTTTTGTGACAGACTGTCACCTATGTAAGTTGTTGTCAGGGTGATAAACCTAATAATGCCACATCAAACTTGCCCCCAATGTTACTCTACTGGAGGCTGTGGCATCGCACAGGGAAAGCTGGAACCATGCTAATTAGGATCAGGCAAGTTGCTTGTAAAGCATAATTTAGACCATTTCCTTTTGGGAATTGTCTACTAATTGAGCATGGTTCCAGTGAAATTATTCATTGTTCACGCTGTCACAGAGATCACTTATTAAGGGTAATCAGTTAAAGAAGTACAGGTGTCAGTGTGGGCAGAACATCTCCCAAACCTGTTATTGACAGTGTCAGTACACGAGGAGAAACAACTTCAGTTTGGCTTTGCTGAGCTGCCAGTTTGACCCTCCCCAACCCGAACTAACAGGATTTGTTAGCAGCATATTTGATTTAATAGTCTCCAAGAGGCAATAAATGTGGAGCCTGGGGTCTGTTCAGTGGCTTTGGGGAGGGGTGAGCCCCTTCTGGCTTCCCTGGTGCTGCTCTGCTTTCCACAGCGGATGTGGGTGTTTCTGTGGGAATTCACATGCCAGGAAAGAGAGCTTTATTGCCAACGCGTAGCAGCCAGTGAGTCTGTGGGATACCTGAATTTTATAGATCAGCTCATCCTGAGTTTGGTTCAAGGCATTACTGTATTGGATTTGTTGTTTCAGCATTGATCCCACTTGCTTATCTAAGGCAGACTTTTTGTCTCCAAAAGCTTTAATGCCGCATTTGGCCAATGTTATTTGCTTCTGTGGCTCTCAAAGAGCTCCCAAGATCTTAGGGGGAGATCTGTTGTCTGTTAATTGCAATAGCTTATCTTAACGTTCACTATGGCATGAATGTTTTTGAGAGATACCTTCAGACTGTCGTTGGCCAGTCTGTCTGACGTGTTTTTGCTGGACAGTTATGCAAAAAAATCTGTATACCAAGGGCAAGATTTTTACAAAGTGCTGTAGTAAGAAGGCAGATTATTTCATACTTTTTGTTAGTGATACCTGAAATTATTCCAAAGAGAAGTTACTCATATGCTATTTATACATAAAAACTATCTGTAGTGAACTTTATTTTGCTTTCTTTTAAATGGAAGGTGTACATTGGTTAGCCAGTTTAACGTGGCCTGATCTATAGTGATGATAAAAAGACTCTTAGCCCAGTATCTGCAAATGTCTTGTTTTATTTTTTGCAGATGATGTGCAAATACCAAAAGAAAAGAAGAAAAGAAAAGGCTGCCTTTCCATATAAATCTGCCTTTTTCTCCCCAGAACCCATTTTATGGGTCTGCCCACTGACTGTGCTGATAGTCATTGAAGCACATAAAAAGTAATGTAGGAACATCCTTTAAACTAGTGAAAAGAAGATGAAAATACTCTGAACAAATCCACAAAGGCAGTATTATCAGTATTTGTAACATTAATACATTCAGCTGTAACTGCACCTGTTAGTAAGGAAATACTGCCTTCTAAAATACATTTTAGTACAGTGTGTAATTTTCAGGATATGTATTAGACACACAGGATTTTGCTTTATTATTCCTGAAGGAAAAGAAGGAAAGAAACTGGATGGCAACTTCAAGGAAAAAATGAACTAATTTAATGCAAGCTCTACTTCGAATAGTTTCTGCTCCTTTAAGTTTGTTCTGATATATATTTTTAAATGTTTACTTGAATAGAAGGCTGGTTTTTTTTCCTTTTCATTTCTCCACAGGTTGCTGTTATAGAAAAAGTGTAGTCATTGTCAGACAGATAAATGCAGCAGTACATACATATATTCTGAATACTGTATATTCATTAATCACACAGTGTTTTGCTTTACTTTTTCTGAAATTTGGTGTATATTTTCATTATCCTCTTGCATTGTTTGCAATGGATTCTATGGCTTGGCAGAGCCACTTCAAATACCAGACATGATAAATGGTAATAGATTTCCCATTATACAAATGCTTTTTTATCCTCTTAGTTTAATTGCTGCATTTCTCACTCATTGTATTGTGTACTCTTGATGACCAGTGTCCCCTCAGTCATTTCCTGAGCTGAAATGAGGATTAGACTTATATGTGAGAGAAGAGAAAACACATTTGTTTCAGTATCGAAGAGAAACAGCTGTGCTTTGTTTTCAACTGGAATTTCCTCCAAGGTAAAACCAATTGTCTTGGGATATCCAGGCAATTCCCCTGGCTAAAGAAGTTCTCTGAGCCTCTCAGAGGAGAGTAAATTGGATCTTAATATTCAGGTTTACGCCTGAATATGCTTAAATTCCAGTGATGAAGCTAGAGAGAGGATGAAATGGCAGGGTTCCTGTAGTCTTATTTGTAGACTGGTACTTCAGCATCATGAAAGCAATCAAAATCTGGTGCAAACTGATATTTTGATTGGAAAAACAGCATAAGATTCTCTGCTACAGCTCCAGTGAAATTAATTGGAGATGCCTGTGCTCAGTAGAGGGGAGAAAAGAAAAAGCAGCCTGAACAGAGTAAGCAACTGTGCTTGGGGAGCTGGGAGTCAGCTCTCAGGCTGTCTCAGAATTTGAACATTTGGGTCTGATCAGCCCCCAAGTGCTCAGGCTTTTCATCTTCTGTACCAGGCTTTAAATACATACATCTAAATTTTCCTATAGTTAATATACATGTACATACCTGTCAATGCTTTCAACTCTATATAATTTTAAAGAAAACAAGATGGAGGCAAGAAGAAAATCTTGCGTTGTTATGTCAAGACAGACCTCTAAAGCACTGAGGGTTTATTGAGTTTTGAGGGTCTGTAATTGGAATTCTTGAATTTGGAATTCAATGTTAGCTCCTCTGGGACTGCCATTTGTGTGTGCTGCTAACGCTTTTACCCACTCAGAGCGGCTCTCTCACAGTCCTTTCCTTGCTGGAAAGTTTCTGGGTCAATCTGTGTTGCATTTTCCTTTGGTTCCAAACTTAGACCTCTGAGTTTGAATTTGCTAAACTGTTCATGTGTCCTTCCAGCCTAAAAAGTGGGAGGGTAGCCCTGGTGACTAAGTGCAAAAACTCAGTGGCAGAGCATCACTGAGCTCAGGCATTGGAGGTGAATTATTCTGTGTCACGTCTCTAAGGAGACTCCTGGAGAGCCACAGTGGGTTGTTTCCACAGACCAATGGCTGCAGGCAGCAAACTGCAATCTCCAGTCATCTGTGGGATCAGCAGAAATGTTGGCTAGAGATAAATTCCCAGATGTCCATCTATTGAGGCAGCCTTTAGCCCTCAGGTATTGATTTAGTAATGAAGCTTTCTTCTACAGATCCGGAGTTTCCCCATGGGTTCCTGCAAGGCACCTTTGATCTCCTCTGGGACCCTGGTAAGAAGCAGTTGAGAACTGCTGCTGCTGTGGTCTGAGTTCCCATAGAGAAAGTGAAGAATATTTTGCTTATTCAGCTGCTGGGAGAGGCTCAGCTCAGCAGAAGAGGTCAGCTAAAGTGCTACTCCCAGTGTGATTCCGTCTGAAAGTCAGATGAAAGGGAGTAGTAACATATTGATCAGGCAGAGTCCTCAGCAGGTGTTGTTCTCCCAGAAGAGTGTGGGGATGAGCACAGTTGGGTAAGGAAGGCAACAAGACCTGTGTGCCATCATGAACCCTCTCTAAAGTCCTTCCACAAAAAAAATTGTGGGAAGTTGATGTTCAACAGGTGGTTTGTACATCCCTGAGACAGTGGCTTTCCTCTTAGGTCTGCATGATGTTGTCAGTGGTCTCTGCAGACACAAAAAGTTATTTTTCTGAGTTTCTTTAGCAGGACTTGACCTGCCCAGGCCGTTACCAGCACATAGTACCCCACTGCGTTTGTGCTGGTGCTGGATTTCTGGTGAACTGCTCCCATAAAATTGAGGGCTTTTATCTCCTTTGCTCTGGTAATCGCTGGATTAGTTTTCTGGTGAAGTGCAAGCATGCACCCATGTGTGCTAAGGAATAATCTTACTTTGCAAATTAATATGTTAATGTAGTACCAGATTCCCAGCCCTTAACAGTAGGAGACTGGCGATAGGTTTATAAACATCAATGTGTGCTTTTATTCCTCTGGACAAGATAACAAAACAGCCCCGCACTGAAAGTACCGAAGAGGGTCTAGCTCAGTCTTTACCACCCTCTCCCCAAAAACCCTTCCCTCTCCCTCTCTCTGCCACTGCCTAAAGCTCGACTCTATTTCACAGTAATCATACGTTAATTTCGAGCCGGCAGCCCCTCGCAGAGCCAGGCAGAGGTGCGGAGGGAGCGGCGGCACAGAGCCATGTGAGCGCAGCGCTGGAGGCTGCAGGAAGATGTTCGCTGTCTCGCTCAAGTGCCGGCTCGGGGTGGTGAGACGGAGGAGCAAAGGTACGGTCAGAGCGGAGCAGCTCGCTCCTGCCTGCGAGAGGGACTTGGAGGGCACTCCCTTGAGCATTTACTTTTCCTTAGCTGGGCAAGAGGAAAAAAGCTACATGGTCTGTGATTGATTTTCGCCCTCTGTGCACTGGCAGGCAGGAGTAGGATTATTTTAATTTCTTGCATGTCCTATATTTTTCAGATGCTGGATTTTTTTTTTTTTCCGTTGACTCTCTGGATTTTTTCTCTGTTCATCTGCCATGGTTATTACTGCTGTAAAGTAGATTTAGGTGTGCCTCAGTCTCACAAGGTTTCCCTCCTCCCATGGGGGAGCTGTTACTTTGCAGGGAGAAGCACTTGGGTGTTTGTCGGACTCCACCAGACTCTTAGGGAGTCACGGTGCCTGTCCCTCCCTGCACTCCTCCCAGCAGGGGAGTGGGTTGAAAGGATGAGAAACCTGGCAGAATGATGGGGAGAAAATCAACTTCGAGAAGATTTGAGGAACAGTAACATGGTACTTCAGAGCAAGTTAATCTGAAATAGGACAGTTTCTGTACTCACCATCATGCAGTGTTGCATGTGATAAGAAGTAAAGAAGTTTTGTTGTGCTGGACTGTGATCCCAGGGTCCCCTGCCCCAGTTTGGTTGTGAGAGTGTTCGGTGGTCTCTGCACTCCCGGCTCACGGGGTGTGCTGCAGCCGGGGCTCGGTCCCGCTGCTGTTGCCTTTGATTTCTGGAAGGTTTGCATTTTAATGGAGCCTGGAGCGGATCTCACCACTGGGAGCTCTGCTCTCCTGCGCGAGCCCTTCCAGCCGGCGGCACTCCTGCAGCAGATCAAAGTCCTTTGCTGTTAAGGAAGATGACCTGCATTTTTATAGGGACCTCTAAAGCAAAACTGCTTTTAGGGGCTCAGTGTAACTCAGATGCTGTTGATTTCAGACTTCACTGAATGCATAAACTCAGCTTTTAGCCTCACTTAAGGGGAGAGAGACTTACTTGCTGATTCAAAGATCTGTGTGCTGACACATGGGAACTCTGTCAGGACCAGCAGGTACAAAACTTTGATAGCAAGGAGAAAGGCCTGAACACAATGCACAAGTTTCTTAGTTGGACTGGACCTTAAGTCTGGAGTGCAATTCCTTTGTGTGACTTGCCTAGTAGCTAAAAAAGTATTTGCTCAGATCAAGGTTGTGATTCTATGGTACAGACCTAAGTAGAGAGCAGGGTCCTGAGGGCTGCTACACTTGACATCAGTTACTGAGGTGCTGAGAGAGCAAGGGAGCAACTGAGTTGTGATTGCCCCACGGTGCTCCTTCCTCTGGTGTGTGCACAGGCAGTGAGATGCTCTCTTGTGCTCTTTGCTGCATACAAGGGCATGTTCACCCCCTCGTTACTGTCCTGTTGTGGCAGCCTCAGAGCTGAACTTATTTCAGACATATGAATTTACATTTGGCATTGTTTGCCTTTGACAGTTTATCCTGATACTTCGTTGTTTCTTTACCTCCATGGTTTGGAGGCTTCATGGGCTCCCCTCTGCACTGGAAGGAGTTTCATGTTCGCAGTCAAACAGGGTGGCACAGGCAGGATTTCCACCTTCTAGAGTGATGCCTGAAAGTGCTTGGATCAAACACAACCCTGGGGTCCCTTTTTAGTGGGCAGATGCCAGGAGAAGATCTGCTGCCTGATTAGTTTTTATAATTCCTTTTCCATGGCATACTCTTTTGCTAAATATCCTTAAGGATTGGCAGTAGTGTTGGAACATGATGGGTTTTTCTTCTGCACTTTTCCAGGAAAGTTTGGAACAACTATTCTGACACAGGGAGAATAAGTGCATTTGTGCCTGCAAAATGCTGTGAATATGCAGCCTGGGACTGTAATGAAGGTTAAAAAAAATTGTTATCCCTGTACTACCTGATAAAGTTTTAGTGGCTTTGGTTTAAATATTTAGAATTGACTTAGATCACCTGTATTTCTTAGTGACAGATTTAAATGAGAGAATCGCTAATCCAATGCTAAACTGTATGCTTTGATCAAGGATTAAACTGAGCTGGAAGTGGCTCTTGGGACTAGAGCTTTGAAATGAACAACCAGAGAGAGACGCTGTCACTTGTCTTCAGCATTTTGGGACAGCTGATGTCTAAAGCATAACCCCAAAAGATTGGTCAAAAGTAAATGATTCCTGGGCACTTTGGTACCAGAAAGAGCCCATCATGGCTGGGCAGCAACCGAGGGCAGGAGCTGGTATGAATTACGCTAGTGAGCAATGAACTCTGCTGCACTTCCCACCTGTAGGTGCTCAAAAGCTCACTAACTATTTGTTGCATCCTAGGAGATGATCAGGACAGGTAAAAGCACTTGTTATTTGGCACTAAAAATTCCCACCACCTTTGTTTTGAGAGAGACAGCAAGATACGGCAAAGGGGTTGCAGAGGGATGTGCAGAAGAGTTGCAGATACCCCAGTCCAGGTAGCTGCCTGTCCTCTGGTCCAGGTGTTTATGTGACCCAGTGTCCCAAAAACGTGCTCTGCCTGGCTCTGCAAGTGGATGCGTGCTGAGGGGATATTCCTCTGTTAAAGTTGATTTTAATTAATTGTAAGGTTAGGGTTTCAAATCTCAGCTATGGTGGCTGCTGTTAGTTTTGTGTAGTTTTAACTTTAAACATCCTCATAGAAATGAGGATCGATCTCCCTGTACTAATTGCTACTTTCTGCTTCAAAACAGACCCCTTCCCACAGGCTTCCACTTCTTAGTGCCTCCCGCAACTTCTTGCCTTCTGTGCTGTTTGCTTTTCCATCCCTCAAGCTCTGTCTACTCCTCCCCAGCTAATCCCCTCACTTCGGGGAGAAATTCTTGCTGTCAGTCCTCTTGGATGCCTGCTTTCCTTCTCTCACTGAGCCCTTGAGCTTTTCCTGGCATGAGGAACATTCACAGTTAATCCACCAGGCATTCATCCGGTTGGCTGGGGCTGGCAGCACTTCCCTGCCTGCAGCTTTCAGCTGTCTTTGGTCAACATCAGCTCATACAGCTGTAGGGTTCCTCATTCTTCTTCAAGGACTCTTTATCCTCTGCAGAGGGTGCTCCTGAAGACCCCAAGGACCATCCAGTCACTTGTTCAATACAATAATTAAAGTTTGCTCAGTATCAGTGTGTTTTTTCCACTGGAAAAGTGAAATTATTTCTGTCTGGTCAAGCTTGTCGTTCAGCTGAGCTCAAACGGGACTGTTTGGAGAGGGGTAGTTGGTGAATGTCTTTCCTCCCTGCCCCCCATTACTGCTGCAAATCAACTGTATTTTATAAATAAGTAAACAGAAGTAGTGTAGAGCCTAAATAATTAACCAGATACATATGTTGGACTGAAAAGTAGCAAATGAGGCAGTTTAAAGGTGTCCTCACTGTTTCCCCTGCTTTTCAAAGCCTGCAGCCCAAGGGAAGGGATGCTCTGCAAGAGCTGGTGAGACCAGCAGCTGCCTGAGCAATCAGCAGCACACACCAAGGGGCCTGCCATGGCAGGAGAAAAGCGTAGTTACTTGGTTTGAGATGCTGAAGCTTAAAACATGTTTATTTTTGTCCACTCTAGTTCCTCTTAGTGTGTGGCGTGAATGATGTAATAAAAGTAATTTTGCTGTTCCTTTGTCAAAAGCTGCCATCTGTAACATGCCAGGCATCACAATTTGTAAAAGAAAATATATGTTCTGCTTTCCATTTACATACCTCTGTTTTTCAGCCTTTTAAGCTTCACTGAGTCGTGTTTACTACCTTCTATTTTGGAGTAGATTATTCCTCTTGCATTTTGTTCCTCCTCTCATGTGTTTGACTGGGAACTAAGAATATAAATAAGCAATGAAAAACCATCCTGAAAACCCCAGGAATAAACTAGAAGAATATGTTCAGAAAAACTGTCATATAGAGTGAGATTTGCAATAAAAAACAAGTTTTAGAACGGCAGCTTTTATACTGAAACCCAGATTTTTGACGATGCTACATTTGGGCATGTAGGCATCCTGTCTTGTCCCTTAGACAGAAGTTACTGCATCCTGTTCAGTGTAGAAAGATGTTTGGTTTTTACTTCCATGTTTTTGTTGAGAACAGTGTCATGGAAATCAATGCCAAGAATTGGGAACATGCTCTCGTGCCATGTCTCCTTGTTTGCTGTACAGGGTATTGCGTTGTAAAGCGTCCTGGCTGTGTTTCATAGCAGGGAGTGCAGCTGCAATTGGGTTTCTGTCACAAAAAAGATTTGCTCACTGCAGGAAGACAAGAAAAGTTTTGGATATCTACTTGGCAAGGGAAAAAAAGGGGAAAAAAAAGGGCAAGCAGGTAAGCAGCTTCCATGCTGTGGTGTGGTGCTAAGTCCAGAGCACCACACAGCAATGTGAGAGAGTGAAAAGTCCTGTGCAGCTTCTACTCCTGGAGGAGACAGCCATTGTTATTACTGTATTTATCCTCCAGACCTGGAGCAGCCAGTAAAACAAAGCAGATGGGCAACCAACACACAGAGAAACCAGACTGCTCCCCAAAATGAAGCTGTGGTGCAGAGGTTGAGCCTGTGGTCACAGAAACCTAAGGCTGAGTGCAATGTTAGCCCTCACTTGGCCACCTTTTCTTTAGAATGATCGCTGCCTTCAAGGATTTATCCTCACCTGCCTGTTTCATAGCAGAAGGCATCTTGGAGGCTGCTTCCTTGAATATTTATGGGGCTGTTCCTGCTGCAGCAATGAAAACCAGGCAGTGGTGAACACAGGAAACTCCCTCAGCCCAAAGCACTGAGCTGGCAGTGGCTGTGATTCCTTTTCTGTCAGCGTGGCTACGCTTCAGCCCTTTTCATATCTCATTAATAACTCATGATTGGGCATGTTTTATTTATATCTCCAAATGAAGCCCATTTTTCAGCCTGCTGCTGTAGCATCCCAGGTGACTGTCACCTGCTCTGAGCACTGTGTGGTTCCTTCAGCCCTAGCTCATCCCTCATCTTCCTCCAGGCTCCAGCAGCAGAGAGGATATTGATCTCCTAGCGGGGTAATTGAATGAAAAAGGCCCCTAGCAGCCCACAGGCGGGTGATAAATCCTTGCAGGGAAGCCAGTGTGCAAGACAGTATGTCTGAGGTGGCATTAACTCTTGCAGCTGGAAAGGTACAGCATGTGCTGCTACCCTGAGTGCAAATCCTGCCCAGATCCCGGCTGTGCTTTGGTTGCACCGGGAATGACAGCCCACCCTGCCTTGCTGTGGATACGTTGAACAAGAGCAGTTGCACAGGCCCATGTGACAGACACGCTGGCCCTTGCTCTGATGGACAGGGAGTCCCAGGCTGGTTTGGAAAATCTGGGCCTTGATTTTTGACCCTGCAGAAAAGGGGTGAAATCCTTGTGCTCCTTGTGTGTACCCATGCGTCCTTTCTAGTTTGAATATAAAACCATGTGGGGGTTTTGGGGGTGTTATTAAAGTGGAAAAACAGGGGCTGGGGACTCTGTCCCATACCTTCCATTTATGTCACTGCGATTAACAATTTCCTGTGTAGGTGGTTTCCCTGGGCGTCCCTTTTCTCTGTGACAATGACTCCAGCTGTCTCACTTGAGAAAAGTCCAGGATGGCAAGAGCAGGTGCCTGTTATTGATCAAGGCTTGTTTATGTGGATGTGTTTGCCCACTGGATGCAGCGGGCACCAGTGTCCCCCGGCACAAGGACACGTCACAGGGACGTGTGGGCAGCCCCTAAGGCTGGGAAGTGCTGCTGATTTTCATCTCTGGCTTGGCATTTTTGGAGAACACAGAAAAATTTCCTTAACTCAGGTGACATTTAATCTGCTTTGTCATAAAGAGGAAAACCAGGCCTTGAATTTGGAAAGCTGTAGAAGGTCCATGAGGTCACCGCTGGCCAATCTGCAGAGTGTGTGAATGAAAGAAATGCAAATTCACATGGTACTGTAATTTGATTGTTGCCATTTAACTATTTTTAAAATAAAATCCAGTTCACTAAAGTTGTAAGATGCAGTGAGCTCAGGGTCAGTAGAAACAATATTTAAAAATATTATTTCAGAATTAGCATGTAGCTGCTTATAAGGTGTGTTATAAGGTGAAGTTTCTTTGTTTCCCTTGTGTATGTGTCACCAGAGAGGGTCTGGATGATAAAACCATGGATCTAAAGAAAGTTGTTTTCCCTGATTGTCACTGAGCTGTTTTCTTCCTGACTATTCCTTACATGCAGCTATGGGACATTTTTGTCAATGTCTTCTAAGTCTGAATAACACAGCAGCTTGGAAGGCAGCATTTAAAACAGGTGAGGAAATACCTTGATCTCCTATTTCCCTGCACAGTACAGTTTTTTATCCATACCATTTTGTCCCTCATGTACGGGTGTCTGACTGCATACTCACAGGGATGTGCCAAATCACAATTCTTCATTTATTTTGGAGCTGACAGGGAATCTGCAGTGGGTCTGTCTGGAGGCCAATCTGCCTCTGTGCCTCAGGGCCATGTCAAGGAAATTGTATTAGTTTCTCTGCTCTCTCAGTGTGGTGGTAAGTACTTTTGTTTTAATTGCGAAAATCCACCTAAATTTGACAGAATTGAAAGACTAAAATCACCCCATGGGCACCTCAGTAAATTCTGTGTAATGCTGTTTTCCCTCCTAGTCAAAGTCTTAAAATTCAGGCTCCTACTAGGCTGATCTGTGCCTCCAGTGTGACATCTGGAACAAGACAAAATTATAATCTCACATCAGTAAAAATGTTTTTTTTCCCCTTAACTTCTATATTCACCTACAAAAATAAACTCTTTAAAATCATAGAAAGGCAGGAACTGAAGTTATCTACAGACTGATGTTACTAGTATGGGGTGTTATATATCCTTGCTGGCAAATCTAGCTTTTCCATCCTGTCTCAGGGTAAGTACCTGGTAAAGAAGTAGGTTTTCATTTCATACTTTGAAGGAATTACATTAAATGGTAATGGATAAAATGAAATGAATTTCTTAACTAGAAAAATAAGAGGACAAAAATAATGTGAAGTGAGGTTTCAGCATTCTGGCTCTTGTGGAGTCCTGAGATGATAACAATGCCACATATTGGCAAGGTATAAAGCTCTGTATTATAATTTTGTATTTTTGTAGTCTGGCCAAAAGAGATGTTTCCATGAGTTACAGATACAAATAGAAAGCTACACAACACTGACTTTTCCTGTAGGCTGAAATTATGGTCATTTTTCAATTACTTTCAACAAATCTGGTGGCCACCAGCTGCTCTCTTAATGGAACTGTTAGCTAGTAACAAGAAGTGCTTCCCTAGCTTTCCACTCCCTCCTGGATAAGTTGTGCTGGCTCATTTAGCTCTGTTAAAAGGAGTGATCTGTCTCCTTGCAGAGTGTGTTGGGAGGGGGTCTGAACAGGATCCCTCTACTCACTTTGGACTCTTCTTAGATCCCACCGTGCTCAGGGCAGGGATAATAGCACTGTGTGCCTCATCCTTGGGTCTAAGTCCCTGAAAAAAAACTTCCATTGTTTTCTTTTAATATGGGTTTATAAAAGCTTTTCTCTAAATATGCTGTGTTGTGCATTTGAGGCTCACTGGGTCTGACATGCTGGAGTCAGGGTTGTGTCCTTGCTCAGGCTGGCAGCCTAGTGCTGAACTCTTCTCCTCTTCTTGGTTTCACTCAGCTCCTGAGGGTTATTGTAACCTAGTTTTTTTGTGAGCGATTTCCTTTCTTCTCTCTTGCAATTGCTCTTTTTGCTTTACGGAGTACAGCCAGATTAACGGTACAAAGCCATGGAAATCAGCAGCACGGTGTAATTCAGGGCTTGATAACTGACTGGGGGGGGGCACAGGGGAAGGGCTGTGCTCCTTACAAGACTGCCACATGATATATCAATCCCCAAGACATATGTCTGCATTTCCTTTTTTGCAGTCTATTTCAGGAAACACAAACCAAAAGGAAACTAAGTGCCTTTTAAAATAAATGGTCTGTCTTCACAACCTATACGCCCCTTCTCATCTATGTGCGTTGGAGTGTAGTGGAACAGTCATGAGATAATGTTTTCTCCTCATACACACTCTTTTTTCCACTGAGAAAACATGCCTGAGCAGAAAATGAATGCTTTGGGCATTTGTCCAGAATCTTGCAGTGGTTTGCTTCGTGCTGTTGCTGTGTCTGTGCTGCTTGGAGAGATCAGCATCCATTGCACTGGAGCTAAATGCCAATTGGAGAATAAAAGTGATTATAAACTAACACTTGCTGAGGTGTCTTTGTGTGAGCATAATTTTCACCAAGGTACCTCAGCCTAAACGTGAAGTTAGCAGAGGCTCAGCACTATGAGAAGATGTACCCTTTTCTCGTCTGGCATGTAACCAAGAGCAAGTATCAGCCTTTTTCACTTAAAGGCTTTGCACATTACTCTTGGGGTTTCCCCCCTCCCCTCTCTGCTTGCTTATAACTTGTTTTGCTTAAAATACATTTGCATATCTTTAAAAGTTTTTGGAAATTGGGAGTGTAGCTGATACCTCTGGCAGTGAGGAAGGCAGAGTCTTTCTCTCCATCTAAATATCTGCCCAGGTCTATTGCAACCATGTAAGTGGTCTAAGATGTGAGGGTAGTTGGGAGTTCTTTAATTAAAAGGGAGGGTCAGAACCCAGAGATGCATGAGATCTGTATGGTTTTGATGTACTTGCCATTATAAACTCCTTTGAGAGGCCAGGATGAGCTTTCTAACCACAGTCAGAACAAAAAAGAAAGAGACGTTTTCCTGGGAAATAGATAATGGCTGGGTGGTCAGGATATTCATGTGAGCAGAGAGATCCCAATTCAGATCCCTGAGTTGATTTAGATCTGCAGTTGGAATTGGCATCTCAGGTTATTTTAGGTTATCAACTATGACATGTACAGCTTCTGTATCATCACAAAAACAACGACAAAAGTTGTTCTGTTTTTGCAAGACAAGAAAATACTTCCCCAATGCAACAAGACAAGCACAGAGATATGAATTCAGTAACATAGGTCTCTCTTCCTGAAATAATTTTTCCTCTGCTTGTAAGTGAGGGCTCCAAGGGTAAGCATTGTTTTTTCCAGTATCTGTTCAGTGATCCCTGCTGGAAAATAAAATAGTGTCCAGTTACTTTACTTACCAGCTGCTTTTGCCAGGCATTACCAATACCTGTGGTCTTACATCCCAGAGATTCTGGCAAGGTCTTTCCTTGACAAAACCATCCCTGAGTGAAAAAGCAGGAAGAAATAACTCCTTTTTGTTTCTCTGATATGTAGCTGAACAGTCAGAAGGATGAGATGTTTTCAGAAAGCAAGGAATTTATATAGTAATAATACACTGTCTGTGCTCCACCTGTAAAGCAAGCCTTGCTTCCCTGAGCAATTCATTTCTTATGCATTTTCTTCCTTTGACTCTGTTGTCGTGTTTTCTGATGAACTCCCTTCTTGCCCTGGAAAGAGCTATTGCTTACAGTTTTGTCTTCAAGCAATGAACATAATAATAGATATTAAAATGACTCAAGAAATTCAGATACTAGAGCACCCACATTTATACATTACTTTCCAGGAAGAAAACGGGAAGAAATACAGGGAGGGGATAAAACAGACCGATTTGAACAACAAAAAGCAATTCCAGCATCCCTTATGGGGAAATGAAAATGATTGTGGTGTTTCTGATATATTTTTATTGGAAAAGAATCAAGAGCTGAGCTCTTGTTGAGCAAGGTCAGGCTTTTCTGTGTGTCTGTTTGGCTAAGGTGCTATCATTTGGCACAGTGGAGCAGGCTGGTTTCAGATTGCAGACAGCACAGCAGATGTGCTGATGGTTAAAGCCTCCGTGGCAGGTGCACCCTGACTCTGGGAACCTCAGGGGGTGAAGTAAACCCCACACAAGCCCTGACCCTTCAGCATATCCATATTTCTGCTGGTTAGTACAAACAGCTGCAGTCTTGGGCTTATGCTCCCAGTACTCCACAGGGACACACCCAATGAGAGAACAAGAGCCTGGTCCCACTCCCACTCCTAGGCATCCGCTGAAGTTTGACCAGAGGACAGAATATTATCAGCCTTTAAATCCTGTGGGTCAGAGCCTGGATCTCCTCTGTATTGACTCCTTGGGGACCATTTCAGGTCCGTGCTGTCACTCCACTGCCACAGAGAACGTGATGCAGAGCTGTAGTGCCTGAGGGAGCCCAGTCTGAGCAGTGGGTTGGTGTGATGGGACCAGTGGCACAGCCTCCTTTGCTGGTTTCACCCATGATCTTGGGAGATGTTGGAGTTTCTGGCACCAGCTTGCCAGAACCCTGCCACACCCAGAGTATTTTCCAGAAAACCCCTTTATCTGCTACTTTTACTGCTTGGGGTAACTTGATATTTTCTTTTTCCAACAGTTGCACTTTTTTCTCCCGCACATAAGCATCAAATGCTGTTTGCTGAATATTTCACTTGTTCTTATTTGGGCTGAAGGTTTCTGTTACCACTGGCCCTTAGGGGACCAATTTAGCTGCACTGAACCAGTTTTGGTGTTCAATTCCTTCTTTTCAAAGAGCTGCATTTACACATCAGTTGAACCCTTCGTATGCTGGCATCTTCCACACTTCCAGCTCAATGAATGTTTAAAAACGATATGTCTATCCTCACACGTAGATGTGCCTCTGCCTTCGAAGTGCTGGGGGGACATGAAAGTCCTGCTGAGAAGCGGGAGAGATTCTGATGTAAATGATGTCCCGCAAGGGACACAACCTCATTCCAGCTGAGTGAGGTTTCATGCACAGAAATGCAAAATATTCAGCCCATGTATCATAAAAGTGTTGCAGCAAAGCCTCTCCAAGCCAGCGAGCGCCTGAGAAAATTCTGAATTGCTGACCAAGTCTCAGCTCTCTGCCCCCACCTGCGCTGTAAGGTCAGCTTTAACAACTGCAAACACGTCCTGTTCTTTGTAGGGTACTTGTCCCAAGGAAATTTTGATCCTGCTGGTGTCTTGTGGCTTTTACACCTTGATGTGCAAGCCTCCAAAATTCACCTTGCTCTCTTCCAGTCTTAGTAAGTGATGCAGGCAGAGGAAGTAATTCCATAGTGTGTTATATTTTTCTGATAAAATACACAGGATTAAAGTTCTTTTGGTGCCCGTAGGATTACATTTGGATATTGGAAATGCACCAAGTGTGAGTATTGTTTTAGATTATGACTTTCCTTAATTTAACCAGAGTTGTGATGGTTGATGTCATGGCGGAGGAGACAGGGCTTTGTGTTTTATTACAGGGAATTTTCAGAAGCATCATTCTAACATCAGCACATGGGTCTTCTCATGAGGCTGGTGCCCTGCAATCACACAGATGCTGTAGAAAAGCCCATCTCACAGTCTTATTTGAATCGTCTTCCAACACTCAGCTGCATGGGAATGAGTCTAGTCAGACTTTGCAGGATAAAGATATTAGAGCCAAAACAAGCTCCTGGAGAGGATCCCTGAAGGTGGAGTGTGCATGCGTGCTGCACTGAGTGTGTGAATAGCCCGAAGTTCCATGTATTCCTTCTGGGCCATTAAGCAGGATCCTTATTTCCTGTCAGATTGTAGCATCTGAGTGATGGATTGCAGAACCTTGCCTATTGTCTGCATATCAGTTTAGCTTCTCAAGGCTCTTTTGGAAGCCACGGTGCTGTATAAGCAGAATATATAATTGTTTAGAGTTTGTTTTCCTGTAGCTGTTGGGCAATGGAGTACAACTGGTCTTTTTCACCCTAGTTGGCACAACCCTTTCTCACTGTAGAATGGAGAAAGTCTGATGCAAATACCTCAAGGGACTGTGATGCAAATGTTAGTACTTAAGATCTCCATCACAAGCTGGAGTAACAGAGGTCTGTTCTGGGTCTGGTGTGGTGTGCTGGCAAGGTAAGCGATTTAATGCCGGTACTGTCTAAATTGTGTTTTCCTAGTTGTGTCCTAGTATTAGCAGTATATTGTAGCGCTGTGTCCTGCACAGGGATATACTGTGTGCAGGGTGGTACAGAATTTGAATGATTCTATGATCTGTTCTCGGCATGGCTGACTAGACAGAGCATCCAAGAGAGGCATGTCCATGTACTTCTTTTCCTGTCTTGTTCACAGGCTGTTATCCCTGCCAGCTCCTGGATGCTGCTGCTCAGTCCTGCATAGTCAGACTTTGCTGTTTAGGGATGGCACTAAAGCAGCATTATTTGTTTGCTTTTCCCATTCCATATGCATATCCCCCCTTTTCCTGAAGGCCTCAAAGAGAGTGGGGTGACACGTGGAGAAGACCCCTGCAGTGACTGCCCAAAGCCTGGGACACTTTGCTCTCTCAGTTCTCCCCCATGCGAAACACAGCTCTGAACCGGTTCCTTTGGTGGCAAAGGTGTCAGGCTGATCCCCAGCACAAGCCCAAGGGTTGGGATACATTTATTTATTTGTGGCCTATCCTCCCAGCTTTGGCAGTGAAGTTATTAAAATGAGGCTTGTCAGCACACCGAAGAGGGTTGGGGGGCCTTTGCATCTTCCATGCGGTTTGATCCTGTGCGGCTCGTTAACACTCAGTTGCTTTTGTGATTAATTATTTAGTCTTCTCCCTTGGTACTAGGGTTTAATAGCGCAAGCCCCGTTTCTGCTGAGATTCACAGTTCTTTGCTTTTCCCTTCAAGCCTTTCACACCACCTCGAAGCACAGAGCAAGGCTGTCCAGGTTGCAGCACTTAAAGAGCCCGGCAGCCCCGGGAGCTGCTGCTTGCCCCTTGGCACTGCCGGCAAAGGACCGGGGCTCTGATGGGAGTGGCCACCAGTCCCAGCTCCTGCACTGCCCGAATCAGTGGGGAGCAGTGGGAGGGCTGCCCCTGAGTGCTCTGTCCATCCAAGTATGGCCTCTCACTCCAGTGGGTACTTGAGTGAGGGGAGGTGTCAGACAGGGCTGGCATCGACTCCGGGTGCAGTCAGACACAAGAATTGCAAATTGGAGGCGAACTTGTCAGTAAAGAGACTTTATTTGGGGAGTCAGGCTCAGCAGCCCTCTTCCCTTTCTCTTCTGGATGCCTTTTGAACAGCTTTCAGTTCAAGTTTTTGTAATCACCCAAGCGTTGCTTCTCCAGCCTTTTGTTTTTGGGGGTGTTGCTCATTGCCTTGATTTGCTGTCTGTGGTCATTTGTGCAAAGAAGTTCTCTGCACGTGGCAGGGGCTTGTGCCCATTGTGGGGCAGGTGTGGGGTGACCCTGAGTGTGCTGTGTGTGTGGACGGGTGCAGGGTGAACTTGGGCCCGGTGGGGGCTGTGGTTGTTGCTGGGGTTGTGTTTCCAGTTGGGTGAGCTGAGAGCTTGCAACACCTGAACCTTTTCTCTGTAGCATCAGGGCCGTGGACCACGTGCAGCCAGCGGTCCAGGCAGGGCTAGCAGGTACCCCCAGCACTGGAAAGCACCTTCTTCCTTCTCCAGTTATCCCTGGCTGTGCTGCCTGTGTGAAGCTGCTGGATAAGGCGAGGCCTGGGGTCTGAATAATTAACAAGGAATTAGCTGTGTTTTCTTTATGACACAGTCTTCCCCCTTCCTCTGATGTTTGCATCCTTCTCCTTTCATCTCGTGCCTCTGTGGCAAGTGCCTCGCAGAGCCATGGGATGTGTGGGAGGCTCAGCCGAGGGGCAGGCAGGCGCATCCCAGTGCAGCAGGGTCTGGAGCTGGTGCTCGTGCCCCAAACCCTGCAGATGTGCCAGATGTGACTCAGAGGGTCTGAGTCAGTCCTTTGCCCTGCTGCAAACTCCCTGTCCGCTGCTGGATAAGCCACCCTTACTTTAGATCCAGAAAACAGTGAGGTGCCAGCTCCCCTCCCCAGGAAACTGATGATGCATTAGTCTGGGTTTCTTTATGTTTTATCAGGGTCCATAAATTAAATGGAAACTCACAGTGATGTGGAAGGGAGCCAGGGAGAGCAATTATTTGTTGGAAAGACAACATGACTAATGGTTTTGCTACGTGTTAATTGAAAGCACTGGAAATTTTAGCAAGATAACACCTGAAGGCAGCTGGTACATGAGTGTGTAGAGCAGACTACAACAGGCTGCATCACTCTCTCCTGCCTAGGGAGATCAGTAATAACCAAAAGTTGTTAATCAAAGAGCATCTTTAAGACTTGGAGCCAGATGATGGAGCCACAAAGCCCCAGACCTCTGAACAGCCCCAGTCCTCTGAATGTCCCTCTGTCTCTGTTTTTAAAACTCAGGCTCCTGCTTGCAGACCAATTTACTGTCTCCAAATGTCTGTGCTGCAAACTGCATTAACCCCATAGGTTATAATTTTGGACTGTCTCATTCGTGACACATGCACTGGGGATATTTCACCCGACCTCCCAAGGCTGTACTTCGGTGTAAATCTGTGCAAACCCATCTTTGGAGCTGCCTGTGCAGCTGTGGGGTGCAGAACCGCGGGTGCTCCCGCCCTCTGCCCACGTGCCCTCACCACCACACTTTCACATGCAGATCCAAGACCTCAAACACCTCCCAGGAGGGCAGCAGTGGGTCCCTGTGAGCCCTGGCTTCCACCACAGCGTGATGGGGACTGTCACCATCGTGGTGTGGAGTGTCACTGAGGCCCTCCCTGTCCCTGGGCCACTCCAGCTTGTGGGACAGACATCTCATTTCCATTCGGAGAATCCTCGTGTGTGCCTCCACCTCCAGTGTCCATTAATAGCACACAAATAGCCTGCTGGGTCAGAGATGCTGAGGGTAACACATGAGCTGGAGAGAATCCAGAGCGGAGGCTGGACTGACTGCCCTGGCAATTAGATCATAGCAAAATTAAAATTCAAGCCCCAAATACCCATTTCTTTTTCAAACTTAACCAACTCTTGAAATTACATTGGGCCACACCATAAGGGTGAGTATACCAGGCATAGATTTTAACAATAAAACAGCATTTTAAGACCTCAGTGTCATAACCATTGAGCCATATTGATCATGTTATTTATTAATAGTTACCATTTCAAGGGCTGGGTCTTCATATATAAGCTTCAATTTATTCTACTACTTAGTCTACTTAATGCTCATGCAACTACTCATGTTACAGGGAAACTAATATACATAATAACTTGTGGAATTCAGGCCGTCTATAAGATTATGCTTACCTTACCTTCTCAGTCTTCAAGAAATTAGCAAAAAAAAAAGGTAGTAAAAGAGTAGATGAAGTGAGGAAAGTTAAAATACACATGATACACAACATATTGCTAAAGTCTCACGTATAAAGTAATTAAATATCTGAAATTATTTTATTTATATTATATTGTATTTTAATATGCTTTATTATATTCTGCAGTGCCCTGAGCACCTTGACTTCATAAATAAAAGTGCTTAGAGATATAAACATTTCAGCAGGTTTTCTAAGGCTAGTGATAAGAGTTCATAAACATGTTAATTTTTCCACTCTTAAACATTTCAGGTCAATGGAATACAAGAGGAGATGTTAACAAAACCTGTGCTCTGTTAATAAGAGGCTGGAGTGTTTGGAGGGCAGTTCTCTAATAACATCTCCAGACACTGCAATAGCAATAAAGCATGACAGGATTGTATAATAACTCTATCTATTCTATTTTTTGGAAACATGAAGAGGGTGTGTTACAGCAGCCATCGTTAACCCCTTTCAGAGCCTCTGGCAATTTGGGGCAGTTATTGCAGAGGGTCACCATCCCTGTTTTAGTCTCTGAACTCACTAGATCTCCTTTGCGGGGTGGTGCGTGTAGTGTGTTTTGCTTCTTGGAAGGAACTGGAAACAGAACATGCACATGTGCCTGTCCCACCTGCCTGCTGGGAGAGGCTTTGGGAAGGGGGTAAAGCCAGTTTGATGCAAAGACATATTAAATGTGCTCACCCCAGTTTCCCTCCTGAGTTGATCTTGAGTCCTCACCTGCATCATTTCTGTGTTTTCCCCCCAGCTTTGTGACCTGGGGGATGGGGCAGGGAGAAAGCTCTGGGGTGGGAGTGTCTCTGTGCTTGGTTTATAGTGGGAGCCTGTTGCAGGTGGCCATGGGTGCCCTCTCCAGCTTGGGGTCAGGTCTGCTGAGGCCTGGGCAGGGTTGGTGGTACCAGCCCTTCTGCTGGTGTGGCTCTGCTTCGTGCACGGAAGGACTCACGCATCACTACAACATATCCCTTGGGGAGGGAGGCACTACACAGTCCTCAGCAGCCAAAGATTCATCATGGGATGATGCTGCGGGCATGGACAGCCCGTTGCTGATTAAGCACAGTACGGGGAAACTGTGGATTCCTTTCCCCCTTGTGTAAATTTGCACATCTAATGATCACTTGGGTAAAATAGGACCTGTAAAATTGGGTTGGATGGAGAGATTTCCAAAGGATGCTACTTGACCTCTGCCTCCCACACTTTCCAAAGCTTCTCAGTAGCCAGGAGGCGTCCCAGAAGAAGATAATTAGGTTCACGCTATTTCAACTTCCTCTGATCCCTGAGAAAGAGTTAATTACAGTCTTTTCCCTCTTGCTCAAAGGTGGCTGGGTATTATTATCAGAGCTGTAATTATTCATGCTAATTGCTTATTTGGAGAGGGAGAGAGCATGAGAGAGAGAAGCCCCAGACTCCCCGTCAGTGATTAGCAGAGCAGACCAGGTGCACTTCGCGCAGGCTGGACCGAGGCAGCGCTGGGCTGGAAGGAGGTTGGGAATGCCGGAGTGATTGGGAGCGAGCCGTGGAGCAGCCCCGGTCCTGCTAATGCTGCCACCTCCTCCGGGACTGAGGAAAAAGAGCATGCACTTCTTGCAGACCTTCCTCCGGTGGAGGGCACTCCGAGGTAATTGTACTGCTAACTGGAGCCTTCATTTGTTTAGTGGCTTAATTAACCTTTCGTCATTTGTTTTGTTTTGTTTCAAATCTCTGTACCAGCGAGCAGGGTGGGTTGTGAGATGCGTGTCTGGGGTTTGTGTTTCAGCTCCTCTGCAGATCTTGTGGCTGATATTTCATTAACTGAGCAAAACTTCTACAATCTCCTGACTGCCTCTGTGTTCACAGGTTTGAGTTGGGAAGGGGGAAAAGAGGTGGCATGTCTGTCCCCTTCCCTAGTTATGGGCTTCTCATTATAAGGCTGATTTCCCTTGGAGGCTTATTCCTGTAACCAGATCTGGGGCTTGCCTGTTAAAAGCAATGGATTTAAGCCTTATTTGTCGGTGACTAAGGGTACCTGAAGTGTCATGGTCCTGATAGATGCTTTGAAGGCAGCAGTATAGTAAAATTTAGTATGCTGTGGAAGCTGGGACTCTGTGGGAAAATGCAGTGGGAAGCTGTCTCCTTGGGCACACCTGGAGCGGTCTGGAGATCGTGGTGTGCCGTGAGTGTGATGGCACGCTCTGGCTTCTTCTGAAGCGACCACATTGTTGGTGAGGTGGGAGCTTGTTGGCAGAGCTGGAGTCATCCCTGAGAAGTAATTATTTTATTTTGCTTTATTTTCCCCTGGAACAGCAGGACTTTGTGTTCTGCTTGACTAGGGTTGCAGACTGCTCCTGGTATCTAATCTTCACATGAGTCAGTGCGGTGGTGAGCGGTCTGCTGTGGCAGTGGGCTGTTTTCTGCCCTTTCTGTTTTCTCTCAAGTCTTAATTCCTGCTGTTCTTAAGGCTGAGGAAAACAACTTTAAGAATTGCACCTTTGGATGCTGTGAACTATGCAGGTTTTAACAAAATAACTGGAAGGAGTTGCCCCTGCCAAATACCTTGGATGTTCCTGTATCCTTTTATAAAGGTGTCTGTTCTGTCATCCTTATGGACAGCAGCCATGTGCTGTGCTGAAAGCCAAATCCACTGCTCTGTCTTGTGGAGATCTAAAATTATTACCCATGTGCTTTAACTTCCTAACTGGCCATAATTATGTTTTAATGTACTGAATAATCTTTTCATCTGGATGTTTTACTACTTACTTAAATTAGACAGGCTTTCCTTGTTCATATCCTCTTCCTGACAGAGGAACTGGCTGGGGACAGAGCACTGCTGCAGCAGGGACTGCAGTCATCCCCATCCTCGGGGGCGGGAGGCAGGGACAGGGCTAGGGAGATGTTTCCTTGTGAGCATCGGAGAAGTTTGGATTGACAAAGAGATCAGAGGCTTGGTTCACTGTTCTAACAGGTATTGTGTTGCTGAGCCTCAGTTGAAGGTTTCTTTGTAGTTTTCTAAGCCTTTTGCTTGCTGATTATTGAAAATACTGTTCACCTTCAAGAAGCTGTGGAATCCAAATGTGCAGCAGTGATACAACAGAAATTGCATTTAGTAACCCTGTCCATCCAAATCTGTATCCCCTAAAGACAGCAAGTTCTTTACTCCTCTCAGAATCTGTGGGAATTAAGAATCTTTTTACTTCCTGAGGTATCTGGCCAAAGTGCAGTGATTTTAAAAAAAATTATTATTATTACCTTTTTTCCCCCCATATTTTCTGACAATTACGACTTCATCCTTTACTTTTCTGTCCCCAAGCTGTAAGTGCACATTGTCCAGCTAATTACTACTTACTGCTTTCCTATGGACCTTAGATCTCCCAAACACCCCCTAAATAACACTGTTGTAGAAGATCAATATACCTTTGTGTGTTTTTATAGCAAAGTTCCCATGCTCTGCCAGCAGTGCTTGCTCCCTCTGTGCCTGTGGTTTATTCTTCGTGGTGGGGTTGCAGGGCTGTGAGTGAGTGTTGACCTTCTGGCACCTGTGTCACTCAGTAGTTCAACTCCATGTGCAAATTGCCTGGGGAGGTCTGAAATCTTTGGGCTTTTAGACCTGATCTTTGCTTTACAGGGCTTGAGTCTGGTGTGCCGCTGCCATCAAGGAGAGCGATGCTCCAAAGGAATGTACTCTGGAGGCTACCACAGCCCATGGGAGGCTGGGGTCTCTGTAGTGAGGGAAACACGTCCCTCCATGGAGCACCTACATATGGCACACAGTGCGTGGCTCTCGTTGAGGTTCCCTGACTGTGGGGCTCTGCAGGAACAGGATTTGCCTTGAAAATCTCTGCAGTTCATGTCTTTTTCAAATAATACAGGGATTTCTTGATGGATTTTTGTGTCCCCTATTTCTACTTGGATATCAGAGTTAAGAGTACATAGGTAGGGAGAATCCTTAAACCTTACTGGATTTTTCCATTTAGCTCCTGCTAGTAGGGGAAACAAAAATCCTATGCTAAACAAAAATCAGATACTGTGCTTATAATGCCTCTGCTGGTTTGAGTTAATGCTGGCTCTGGACTGACCGGGGTTAAGCTATTGCACTGCCATGGTGTTCATTCCTGTCCCCAGGAAGGGAAGTGACAGGGCTGCCAAGAGCAACTTGTCTACTCGGTGCTCAGTATTGGGAGCTGATGCTGGTGTGTGTGTGTGTGTGTGTGTTCAGTGGCTGCAGGGTGACCAACAGGAATCCTGGGAATGTTAACCACTCTTTTAGCAATAATATTAATAAAAATTATAGCCTAAGTGATGTGTGGAGTGCCTTGTGCAAGTAGGTGACCTTGTCTGCCACAGGAAGAAAGATGCAGGATGTCTGACATGGGGGAGTCCCAACTAGAGACAGCACCATTGCCCTTGACCTGCTGACATCCAAATTCCTGGGATGCAAGTAAGGAGGCTTGAAGCAAAGCAGCTGCCAGTACAGGACTGGGTGAGAAGCTGGGGAGTGAAGTCTTTTAGCAGTTTGTGCTTGCTAAATGCCTGCCTTTCATCTGCTACTGACCTGCACTGGACTTGGAGCTCATCGGGAGATACCCAGACAAGCCTCTCGGAAAGCAGGCGTGTCTAAGCAGGCTTGGTGTGCTTTGATCTGCAAGACTCTCCTGTAAGCGTCAGCCAGCCTTTCAGTTGGTTGCTGTGGGGGAGAGGTTTTGGTGGAATGAAATGGCACAGTTGGGTTTACTGGATTTTTTAAACTCCTGTGGTTGAAATCAGAAAATGTAGATGAAAGGCTGGAGCCGGGGGCACAGGGGAAGCTGACTCTCCAGTCCCCATCAACCACTGCAGTAGCTTGGGCAGTGTTATAATTTTCCTTTCTTTTCCTGACAAAATCCATTAATTAAAAGGTTACATCAATCAGCACTCATTGAGTTTGACAGATCTGAGATTCAATGCTAATTTATGGAGCAGCTCTACCTGGTGTGCATGTGTCTTTAGGGGCTGGGGCAGTCAGCAAGTCATCATCTGTCACTCTGAGTTCTTGCTCCATCTACTCCTGGTATATCTGGGAGGGGGGAAATGCAGGAGGGAGGTTTTACACAACTGGGCAAGATTAGTGAATATCACAGAAAAACCCAACCAATCCAAACATTTGTGCATTAGCTATCAGAACACAGGAGCTAACAAAAGGTATTTGGGCAATGACCAAAATGCACTTCCCAGGGAGTACCTACACTTCTCCATGGCCACCCCTAGTAGGATTCTGGGCCAAGCCCCAACACTGTGGGACTGTGCAGCCTTAGAGTGGTTTTTGTACAAATTAGTGCCAAGAAACATCCCAGACAGAAGAAGTTGTCTGCTCTAAAGTGTAACTCCTGCAGCAGGTGATGTTCTTGGGGTTGGGCTTTTCAGAAACTTTCTGAAACAACATTGTGAGGGGCAAGTTCTGATTTCTATTAGGCTTTTTTTCCTTGAGATACTCCTGTTTCCTTGCTTTGCCCTCATAACACTGATGAGGTGATCCCCCATTATCCTCATCCCTGACAGAACTTTTAAACCCTTGCTCAAATCCTTCCTTGTCGTTTTGTCTAAACAGTGACATGCAGTGGTGACAAAATGTGACAGAGACATATGTAACAAGCTTCTGTGGAGAGACATATGTAGGTATATATATATGTGTATATAAATATTTTGGTAGCACTTAAATGTATTACCAGTTTCTCCCACATTCCTTTGCTGGTGCAGCAAGCCATGGTGGGGATTTTGTGCATTATCCCAAGCTCCCAGGCAGGCATGTTGCAGCTTTCTGCTCTATTCCACTTTCATGCTCAGTCAGAGTTACAAGGTCCTTTATAAAGCAGTGATCACTTTTCAGTTTCCATCATATACCAACTAAATATTCTTGGTAGTATTATCTTGACAACAAATAACCTGTGCTGCTCCTGCTTTGTGCTGTGTTGTTCTCTTACCCCCGTGGCACCATGCAGTGCCCACTCCACTGTTTCCTACTGAAGTCCTCACCAGCTGTAAAGCTTTGCTGTTGCCACTGTGTGAGGGCCTTTTTTATGTCCATCATCACGAAATGAACAGGTGCTGATCTAGTAGGATTGAGCAGTCTTGGGTGCAGAACTCAGTGGAAGGATGTAATCTTACTCCTCACATAGTCAATACCGTGGGGCAGGAAGCTCTTGTGTGAACTCTCTCGACTGACTCCCCATCACCTTCTGGTTGGCTGCTCTGTGCCTTCAAAAAGGCCTGACTTCAGGAGCTGATGTTTATTAATTTTTTTCTTTCTTTACTCTCTGTGAGACTTAATTCAAGTTAGCACATGAATTTTTGTGTCTCGCTGAGTTTACATTACACAAGGGGAGCAGCAAAGGCAAATGTCAAAACAGGAACTAATTTCTTTCAAGAGGCTGTGAAAGAAGAAGATAAAGGGTATCCTTTGCTTCTGTTGGACTTCGTGTTATCAACAAGTTATTATGACGACCAGGTCTCCTGGCTTCAATACCTGACTTCTGAATCTTGAAAAATCTGGTGCAATCAGGTTGAAATCTGTACTGAAGCCTCATTTTCTCTGACACCTACGGTTTTTGTTTGGTTTTGGGGTGGTGTTTGTTGTTGTTTTGGGTTTTTAAAATATATATTTTTAAACTCTCGATCAGTTATTTGCTCTGGTAGGTCAGACAGACAAAAGCAAGAAAGAATCAATTGTGCATTGCAGCAGCACCTTCTTTCTTGCAGAAAGAAAAGGGTCTTGTGACCCTGTATACGTGCATGTAGGAATAAAAATATTAACCTGCATCCCTTTCTGTCCCCATTCTCCTCCTCCAGCTCTTCGTTAGCCATTTTAAATGGATTTTCAGTCCCAACTGAAGGGACATGCTGCTCCCTCGTGGAGCTGCACGCGTTGCAGGCGAGGCTGGAGCACAGCGCTGCTTTACCTTGCGGCGTTAGGCACAGCCCTGGCGTAGCAGCCTCTGAAACGAGCGGTGCTCCTTTTCGGAAGGGAAAATGAGATTTTACAGGCGATGACATGAGCGTCTTTTCCTGTCTGTACTTTCCAGCCAGCCATTGCCCTGGGATGGAGCATGTATGAATAGATTGTGGAGCTGGCTTGGCTTTGGAGGGTGGATAAGGAAGGATGAGGACATAATGGTGGGGACAGGTTTCTCCAGCCTTTTTTTAGAGATTAGTTGACCTGAAGAGCCTGGATACCCTGGGTATGAGAGGCTTGCCTGCCTGTCCAGAGTGCTCCCCACAGGCAGCCCTGTGTCTGCAGTGCTGCAGCCCGAGGCAGAGTGCTGGGCACTGCCGAACACGGGGCTAAATCCCTCTTGAAAAGCGTGGAGCAAACCTGAGGTCTGGGCTGTTCCCAGAGGGGAGAAGGAATTGCCCTGAGTGCCTCCTGCTCTGCCGAGGAACCTGCTCAATCCCTACCATCATCCAGCAGCTTTTGTCTCTTGGAGAGTTCAATAAAGAAACGATAAATTTACCATGCGTGCTGGAATTAGGTACCTTTCTGGAGAAGAGCCCTCTTCCCCTCTGAAGCACGGGGACAGGGAGAGGTTCGAAGCCTGGCTGCAATCGCAAGAGGGCAGAGTTGGCTCATGGCTCCTGAGCTCCTCCAGCTCATGGCCCCAGCGGGGGACGGCGGGGCTGGCCTTGCCCGTGGCCCCGGGGGCAGCCGGAGCAGCCGCAGGTGCTGGGCTGTCGGCACGAATGCGACTCCATCCCTCTGACGGTGCCCTTCGGCACCGGTGTTACCTGGGGGGAATACATGAGTAAGACAGGAGTATCTCCTGTGACCCTTCTCTAGTTGCTTTGAAAGGTCAGCGGTGCCCGTGCTACGCTTGTGGGCGTCTCTCTGTGACATTAATAAAAGCTTCATATTAATATTGATGTTAGAATTGAAAACATAAATTGATTGCTAATTAGCAGCTGCGCTGTGGCTCGAGCAGTGCTGGTAATGATGCATGGAGGCAGCTTCCCAAGCAGTGTCTGCTCTGAACTCTGCAGATGGCATAAATGCAGATCACAGGTCCTGTTTGCATTTAAAACAGTAAAGGTGTCATTGCTAATGAACACATCTTCTGAGCAGATACTCAGCAGGCTACTAGTACTGGCACATTTTGAGCCTATCTTCTGTGACGTTGCCTGGAAGGAGCTGCAGTGATCATGATGGGAGACTGCTTCCTGGTCACCTGTTGGTGGTTGTTCTTGGCATTTTCAGGTAATGCAGAAATGCAGAGTTTAAGGCTTTTAAACAAATTCTAGATTTAGAGTGATGGGAGGAGAAAGACTTGCAGCATCTCTTTCGGTTCCACTGGAAAACAGTGACTTGGATAAGTTCAGCCACTGCCACTGGGATCCTGCCTGGTGACTGAAGTGCAATACAGTGCAGGTACTTTTTGGAAGTTGTTCTTCATGAGAATGAGCTTCTTGTCTCCCTCTGAGGTACTGTGGCTCCCTGTAGAGTATCCTGGGATGGGGGAGACTTGTGTTCTAACTTCATTGATCAAGAGCAGATCTAATACACAAGTGCCCACAGCAGACATTGAGGTCCCCGATCCTAGACTGGAGACAAAGCCCCCACTGAGGATCTGGGCTGCAAACAAGGCCTGGAGGGTAAAGCCAGTTCATCAGAGACATGAAATAATTTGAGATTGAAAATTTGAAATAGCCCAAATCTAGCTTAGGAGCTTCTCTTCCTCAAGGGAGTTTTTTTTTTTTCTTAAATTTGGAGGATTTTTGGAGTTACGTGACAGAGAAACAACTGGCAGGGCTGGACTGCTGTAATTCAGCTCTCCTGCCAGCTGCAAGGTACAATCCAAAGACCATTTCCTTGTCAACAGCTTTTCCTCTTGGCTGTTTTGGTCCCTATGCCAAGGAAACACAGGTTTCTCAGTTGCAGATTTCAGTGGTGGACTTAGTGGGAAACAACCAGTGACAGCCTGTTAGGCTTAGTGGGGTTTGATGTTTTCCTTCACTTTTTTCCCTCTTTTTTTTTTTTTTTTTTTTTTCCTTTTTCTTCCTTGCTGGAGAATCTTTGAACATAATGTAGCCAAACTGTAGTGTACTCTCTACAGAAATACTTGCTGGACTGGGGCAGGGTTTTTGTTTTGTGTTGTACTTGATGACTGGATAAGGAGTTATCAGGAGGCAACCTTTAATATGTGTTATTTGGGCTGGTTTGCATCAAAATAGAAATCCATGGCACAACTCTACTGAACAGTCTGAAGTGTGGCAATCCATGCAAGTGTAGCCTATGTGATTTTTAGGTAAGACTCCGTATAATCTTCACTAGAGGTCTCTGAGTTTCACTGATGCCATGAAGTCCAGCAGTAAACTTACGGTGAATGGACTACATTCTGTGGAACTTCTGGTGTGTGGGAAAAGGGTGGCATTTTTGGCCTTCTCCTCCAGTTAAATTTCCTGGAAAGCAAAACTGGAGTTGTAAAACTGAAGGCAGAGCCACACCATCATCCAAGTCATGCTGGCAATCTCTTCTGTGACTGAGGAGCAGCTCCCGTGTGCAGCTCCGTTAGGGTTCATAGTTAGCTCTGCCATCTATCACTCGGTGAGTCTGCACTAATCAGGTGCAATAGTGGTGTCTGTATTATGGATTCTCCTCTAATGAGGTGATGGTAGGTGGTGCATGCCATTAACCTTCCAGGCTGTTCTAATTACTCAGCTTCTGATCAGCCACAGCCTGGATTAGTATGTGATGGCTGAACTCAGTAGAGTGTTGCTGGAGCATCTTAGGTTCTGCAGACTCCAGAGTAGACTCTTCTTTTTGCTTCCCTCATTCCTCTGCTCCATGCACGAGGAAAGTAAGACTGAAGCTCAAACTTGGAAGATGGGTTGGGGGAGGGAATATGGGCAAAAAACAACTGTTAAAAGCAAACTTCAAAAACCTCTCAGTTTTTGTATGTGTTTTCACTTTGTCATTTTCTATATTTTTCTTTTTAAACTTTGTATCTACCCCCTAATTTTTGCCTTATCAATTTTGGGAGTTGCTTTAAATGGGACTTTCCAAATTTACATCCCCACCCCTCACTTAGTTCAAACACTGCTTTAATCCTCTTCTGCTCCTACCTGAGTCCAGCATTTTTGCAGGGGCAAAAAAAGAAAGCTTCTTGCACTGGTTAGTTGTGTTTGCTCTCTGGCTTGCTGACTGGGTGACTGACTCTTTGGGCTTGTAATCCATGGAGAGGTGGTGTCTGGGTGCAGACACAGCAGTGCTTAGGGTGGGCTGTGCTAGTGGGGGTGGGCAGATGGGTCTCAATAGCTCCTGGAGCAGAGCCAGCTCCTGGGGCCAAAGGGGATGGGGTGCACTTGTCCAGACAAGCAAAGGCTCCCCTCCAGAGCAGGTGGGTGCTTTGGTGACCTAGGAGGCACTGGAATGGCTCTTCAGGATGCTGTGCAGAAGCAAGAAGTGGTCCTGACTTCTCCTGTTGATCCAAATTTCACTGCAAAGCCTGAGGAGAGATTTCCCAAGTACCATAGATGAGTTGACCGGAAGACACAGGAGGAAAAGGACTTTCTAAAGTGAAATAGGTGCAGTGGGAGGCATTCAGTTAGCAAGGGAGGTGTGGTAAACGTTGTCCTCATCTTGATGGGAATGCATGGGGAACATAAATGTTGGCACATCTGACTTAACATGACTGAAGAGTCTCATCTAAGATGCAGAGTAATGAATCTGATGTTACTTAGATCTGAACTTGTCCCTAGGCAATGACATTTGCCTCAGTGAAGACTCATCTGGTACTGTACGTTCACTGTAACTGAATTCTGTTTAAGAATACTCACAGTATAGCATCCCATAAAATAAAATCAATTATGCTTCAGCCATCTTATCTCTGCTAAATGTTAAATGGGGATTGATTGTGCCTCTGAGAAGAAAACACCATGTAACACTTCTCATCTGTGTCTAAATATGTTTAGAAACCACTTAGAAACAGCTGCAGCCGGAGTCAGATGCTGGGGCTGGATGGGAGCTGGCGCTGCCTTGTCCTGTCCTCAGAGAAGGTATAGGAAGAGCCCTGTGTTGCCTTAATACAACATTCTTTTTCCAAATGTACTTGAACAACAGTCTGGAGACCAGGACAAAATGTAATACCTGATCAAATCATGCTCTTAGTGCGGGTGCAATGGCTAAGTAGTCTTGTTTAACACATTTTTATCTTCTCTACCAGTGGATCCAAACAAATGAAAAAGATCTGGAGTGCTGGGCCATGGCATGTGGGAGGAAAGCAGCCTCTGAGTCACGGGTGGTTATTAAATGGCAGCAGAATTGAAATGCCACAAAAGCCCAAACCATGCACCCATGTAGGCTGCTAATTGTTGATGATCTGCAAAGTTCTGGCTGAACTTCTGAGAGTGCCCTGTTTCCCTACAGGAAAAGAGGAATAAAACGGTCTTTTCATCAGCCTCTCAGCTGAGCTATGAGAACATGTGTGACAGAGAAGGTATGGCCTCCCCTTAGGCTGCTGGTTGAGATGGGATGGCATCACTGCCCTGGGCCCCTAAAAAGCATCTCCCCCCACCTGTCTTGTGGCACCAGGTGGAACCCAGTGTGTCCTGAGGCTCTCTCAGCACCCTGGTGTTGGTTTGTTGTGCCTCCGCAGGTGCAAGAACTGGGGTGCAAAGGATAGAAGTCCCCTTTTATTCTGGGGGAAATGAGTCCCAGAGAGTGATGCTGGGGAGGGTGGGGATGCGGGGGCAAAGGACGCTCCTGGTAGTGCTGACAGTCCCCTTTCTTTCTCAGAAGGTAAGGGTGCCCTTCTAGAATACAAAGGTCCAGGGTCAATTTCCTGATTGAGAATTGTCTTCCATTCTGTGGTTCTCTTATTCACCAGGTCTCTTGTTTGCACTTGGTTTGGTTTTAATTCCCTCCAGGCTGTGCTGGGAAACTTCCTGGTCAAGGCCAAGGAACATCAGGTTTGACTGGAATGAGGTATTTTCACCAGGTGACAGCTGTTGCTCAGGGATTTTGTTGGAAAAATTTATCAACCTGTTTAATTTTCCTGCAACCCTGGTGTCATGAGTCTGGGAGGACCCAAGCACTCACAGCTCTGTGAATCACTCCTGGCCTGACACTGGTGGCCTCAGGGACCTGACGGAGAAGAGCCAAGTTGTGGAGGTGGCATGCAGGGCACTCCTTCACTGTGGTGTGCTGTCACCAGGCTCCCCTGACAAAAATAGCTGTGCATGCCTCAGGTCGAGGCTCTGTGTGATGAGAATGTCTGAATTAGAAGCTTACAGCTCACTTTGAAGTCAGTAGAAGGACCAACTTGATCCTCCCTGCTGACAGCCCCGAGAGATTACAACTCTTCTCTCTGTGGTTTAATACGACGTTTTGCCCCTAAACCCAGGGCTGACTAATTCTGCAAAAAGACATGTTGGAGCTGTAGCTCACTGCCTGGGGAGATGTTGGAGGTATTAGTAGGTCACTGGTTAAAGGTATGTAAAACTCTCTAGGGCTTAGTTTGAGGTCACAGCCTTGTCCCCACGTGTAAGACCTGCTTGTTGCATGGCGGGGCTCAGACACAAATGTGTACCTGCCCCTCTTCCACCCCGGCTCCTTTGGGCTCACAGCACTGCTGGCTCCTTCCTTGCTTCCTTATTGACTTGGTCATCTCTAAGAAAACACAATGCTTTCCTAAATTTAGCTGTATAAGTACTGTGGGCATTGTCTCTTCTCCCCCCTTCCCCAATTTCAAAAGCCATCTTAAAACTACACAGCGATTTAAATGGCAGCTTGATGGGAATCCATAGCAAATGACTCTGCAATTAGTAAATCTCTCCTATTGTGACAGCTCTATTATTAAACTGCCATAAATGCCAGGCTATTAATCTGCTGTCTGCTCAATCCCCATGCTTCCCCTTCCTTGCCTGTCCTTTTCACCAACTTTTTTTTTTTTCAAGTTTTTAACTGCCTTCCAGCAAGAGTTTTCAGGGAAGAGGTGTGAGGTGGTACTTGTAGCGGGAGGAAGGCTTTGGGGCACTGTCCTTTAGGAGCTTCTCATCTGTAAGACAGGGGAGAAGAAGCCCAGAATGGTCACTTTGAAACTTGCTACTTCAGAACTCAAGAATATGAAGCTCCTAATGTGCAAAAGTCCAAGGAAGGGAAAAGGATAGGGAAGGAAGCTGTGACAGCAAACGAGCAGCAATATTGTCTTGTGAAAAGCCAGAGCTGTCCGGATGGTGGGTTGAACTTTGCAGCTGCTGTTTCCTCCATCCCGTGACATAGGTGAGCATAGCATTTCTGAGCCCATAAATCTGTTCTGTCACCCCAGGGCTTGGGGACGGGGAACAGGCAATGTGCTGGGGCAGGAGCCTGCAGAGCTGCAAACACCAGTGACAGCAGAGCCTCAAATTTCACCCCAGATGGTGTCTCCATGGTGGGGTGTCTTGTGTGAGAGCAGCACACTTGTGCACACTCATCCCTCTGGAAAAGCAGGGGCTGCCAATCCAGGGGCAGAGGGAGGGATAGCAGAGAGATGGCTGCTGCAGTGTGAGACTGGGGTGGCAGCAAGGCTTTGCATTTAACCCGAGCAGTGAGATCAGCCTATTGCGGTGGCACTTGTGTCCTGGGCTTTCCACTGGGCAAGGAAACTGTGTCCTCGGCAGTGGTGTGAGGATGAGCTAATCACAGGACGTGTCTGCAGGCTGGCCAGGAGACACACAGGAAGGTCCCTACCCCCCTAAATCTGTGACCTCTTGGTGTAGAGCTGCTGTTCAGTGTGTTCCTGGTCTCAGTGCAGAGGTTGCCACCCCTGCAGCTCCTCATGCACCATGCTGCTCCATGACGGAAGAGCTGGTGATGGTGCTGCCCGCTGCTGCTTGGCAGCTTTGCAGGAAATGTGGAGGTATACCTAGAAAACATGCGTTTATAGCTGTCCTCCTCTTCTCCAATAAGTGATACTGCCCAGTAACCAACCACTATATTTTCAGCTACTGCTTGGAGAAGAGTGCATCTTGCACTACTGTCTGGAGTAGGTCTTTCTGAAAGCTTGAAAATTTGAGATTCTGTGGACTTCTAACAGCAGGAGTATAAAAAAAGCATCCACTCAGGGATGGGCCTTGGCAGAGATAACAGAAAAGTAACCTATCAACACAAAATTTGAGACTGAAAAACTGTTGAGGGGCTGAAGTGAAGAGCAGCAGAACTCCTCTGATGGGGAATTGCACCTTATTTGTTCCGGCTTTTCCCTCAGCCTCAATGACTTGAACACAGCTGTGACGGTGTAAATCAGCTGCGCCATGTAAACACCTAAATTCTCTTCGTGTCCCGTTGCTATAGAAACTTTCCTAGAGCCTGGGTACCAGCACAACCACTTTGCAGCTCTGGGAACACTGGATGCCTCTGAGCTGGGGCATCTGATCCAGATCTGCTGTGGGCTTGGGCTTATTCTGGAAAGGAGTTTTGTTGACTGCTGCATTTGGGCTGCTGAGGTATTAAAGAAAGTGAAGATCTGCATCCACTTAGTGCCAGCTTTAGTCCCCGGTGACGAGAGATGGGTTTCCACTGAGTGTGCTGCCCTCTGTTAACTGCGAGTATTTAGGCGATTCTTAAATACAGTATTATATCCCTAATTATGCAGAAATCCTTCAATCTGGCGTGTTTCATCTGGAATTATGCTCGACCGTCAAATCCTGCCAAATACCTTCTTAGAGCGAGGGAGGCTGGTGCACTTGGGTTGCCCTCTGCAGAGAGGAGAATCCCGGCCACGAGGCCACAGTGCCCAGCCATGAGCAGATGTGGGTGCTGCTGGAGTGGATGTGCCCGTGTCCCTTTCCACAGTGGACAGCAGGCACAGCCACGGGCACCCGCCTTCCCTCACCGTGTGGTCCCAGTGTCAACACTTAGGGTGTTGGAAGCTTCTCAAGGAAGGGGAGTATTTTTGTTTGTCCATGGGGTTCCTTCGTGGCAGCGCTTCCAGCGGAGACTGGATGGAGGCTTTCTCCAGAGAAGGTTCCTTCCAACCCAAGTGATTCTATGAAGAAGGGAAAGTGGCTTGGGGAGAGGACTGATGTAACACATAGAGGAATGACCTGTGAAGAGCATTTGCACCTTCTTCCTCCAATACCCTTCTCCTCTGGCTAAATCACTGTATACCAGGAGTGAGTCATTCTGGGAATAAGGCTGCATGATGCTTTGTATATTTAATAATGTATTTAATGTGGCTGCAATTCAGGTCACAAATACCCTTTGCAATGGTGCAACTTCTGCCTAAAAAACATCCTGATGGGCTTGAGACAGTGCTATTTCTAGAGGAACCCAGTTTTTAATTACCTTGAAACACCACATAAAATGTAGGTGATTGTTAGTCAGCCATGCCTGGGCACCATCCACATGCGATGGTCTCTGGGAGTGTGCAGTTACTGCAGGGTTGCACCTGAAATCTTACAAGGAAGCTTTAATGTCCCTGTTGTGACCCATCCCTCAGGTGTTTCTTGTTGGTTCAGACCCCCTGCAGGCTTCACTCCTCTGTCTGATCATTTTAATCAAGACCTGTTTTCCTGTTGGCTGTGCCCCAACATACATGCATCAGTTCTCAGCTATAAAGAAAGCAACTCCATAATGTTCACTCAGATCTCCATGTCCTATTAAGCCTTGTGCTTAAAGGGGTTTATAGTACAATATATTGTGGAGAATAAATACTCTTAAGTGATCATTCTGTAAAGTAATCGGACAGAATACTTCTATTATGAAAAGCTTTTTCTAGGGAGCTCTTCCTAATGCTAGTTCCTGTTCTGCAGTAGGTCTGTTACTGTGTGTCAGGGGTGCCAGCTAATGTGAAGGTGGGCAATCACAAAATCACAAAACTAGGTTTTTGTAGTACTTGTTACAGCTTTCAGAAAATAGTTTTCTCAGTGTTTCTTTTTTTTTTTTTTTTTTTTCACTTTGAAAAGAAGACAGACAAAGCATTTTTTTGCTAAACACACAGCTTCAAAACTTGGTTTTCTTGGCTATAATTCATCCAGTGTTGATTCTGGCTTGGATTCTGTGTGTTCGTTTTTGTAGAGTAATAAGGTTTTCAGTATTGTTCCCAGTGGCCCTTGCACAGAAATACACTCTTGGAGTAGGAGGTGCAGCTCTAGAGAGTCAACTTCTGCAGGAGCTTTTGTGCTTTTGAGTACCAGAAACAGCATCCAGGAGAGCAATAATGAACAAATCTCTAACTTTTAATGCCTTATTGCACAAGTAGCTACTGCATTTCAGCATGTGAACGGCTGCTGAGGTAGCACAGAGTGTGCACTTGCTGCCTCTTCTCGTGTAATCAAAAGGTACGAATGAGAAGGCATCTTTCTCATAAACTGGGTCACTGGGTTAATAGAGTTTTGAAAATATCCCCTCCTAACCCATGCCATTAATATCTCAGCATCCATCTACTTTTTAATACTGTCATATGCTCATGATGTGTGTGTCTGTCATCTGCTTGCTCTGAGGGTTTTCTCCCTTAGTTGAGGAAATACTCTGCAAGATCGAGATCACTGCTGAATGCAGGATGATGCTCTGACTGGCAACAATTTGTCTTCATTTGGACACTAAATATTCCATTTCTCTATCTAATGAAAGGCTTGATTTAGGAGAGCAACTTAGTGACTATTTCAGGAAGTGTTTGAAAAGGCAATATTGAGCTCTACTTTACACAAATTCAGTTTTAAAAACTAGTCGAGCTTTTGAAATTTCTGAGTCTTCTACCCATTTCCTAGACTCTTGTGTCTCCTGCTGCCATGGGTTTGACTGAGGCACTCTTGCATAGGTGGTGTTTACACTGCTTTCTTCCTGGGTTTGAGTATGTTCTCTTTGATAGTGATTCAGCAGAAAATTCTAGGGTTTAGGGGGAGGAGGAATAGGGAAAGCAGTTACTGATCTATATTTGCTGTTTTGTCAAAAGAGGTGAATCTTGTCTCTGGTTTCCAGGTCGCTAAAGTTAGGAACTTAATTCAAGGAACTTGAGATGAACTGTTCTCTAGGCAAATGTGTTTTTCTCCTTGGCCATCCTAAAGGAAGCCCAGGTGATGCTGTTAGACAGCTCATAAAAGTGGGGATGGATCCCTTCCCTAGTGCCTTCCTGAACAGCACTGCTGGGACACCACGTCACAAAACATTAGCTTGACTTTCTTGCTGATTCAACCACGAAATGCTTCATCCTTCGCCCCATACCTTTTGGGCCCAGGTGCTCTGTTGCTTTACTGATCTCCAGTCTGGGCAGGCTGGGTTGGCACTCTGCTGCTCCGAGTGCTGTGGCCTTCCCTGGTCTGATAATGGGAATAGGAAGCTACTATTGTTAACAGGTGTGTTACCCCTTCTGGACTGGTGATCAGGATCTTGCAAAGAGGTGTCCGAGGCCTGGTTTTTTGAGCAGTGTGGGTGCAGCCTTACGTGAAGAAGGTCTCAGTCCTCCTTGCCCTGCAGCAGCCAGAGCTGAATGGCCACAAGCTCATTTTGTTCATTAGATGTCTTTGAATGTACTTTTTCTCTCTCTCCACGCTTTCTGAGAAATAGGCTTCACTCTTCCTTTGCTATTGGGGATTCTTCTCTCCTTCTTTAAGTGCATTTCTCCCAGAGAGATCACACGATCAAGCCAACCCCTTTTTCTCATGTAATGCAAATCCCATCTAGTCCAGGTAGTCAAGATTCCCAACTAGCTTTACTTGCAGTCTGTGAGAGTGATGGGTTGGAGCTGGCACTATGGTTAGCAGAATTAAAGCAATTTCTCTCCATTTAAATGGAAAACACTTGTTCTCCCAACTGGCTCCTTTAAATCTTCTCCCAGCTTAGAGCTTAGCAGCCAGGTCTCAGTCACCCTGAGGTTTGTGGGATCATGCTCTGACTCCTGTGGGATAATGACTTTTTTGCCCATGTCCAAATGACACTGACTACCAGTTACAAAAGGAAAATGGTAAATTCATCTGTTAGCTGCTCTCTCTCCTGCAAGATTTACTTCCATCAGGGATTTTTATAGGCCAATGCTGTGTTTTTTGTGATGAGGATGTGTGGTGGAGGAAATTTATTGTTCCCTTCCTAATAGATATCTGTAATTTTGTGTCAGAACAACCACTTTATGTGCAAGAAAGTGATTCCATTATGCTACTACACAGCATTGGGAGCATCTGTGGCAGTGGGACATTTGGATTAAAGAGAGTAAAGGCTGCACATCTGCTACCCTCCACCCCTATTCACAGAACAAAGTGTTAATCCAAAAGAAAAGAGAGCAATTAGCTTGTAAACCCTTCCTGAACCCACTGGAAGATTAGCCATTTTCAATTAAAGCTTTTCAGCTGGAAAGATAATGGGCTAAAATTTCCAGCTTTAAAAAAATACTATTATTGACCATGTGGCTTTATTTCTGTCAATTTGCATCCTTTATAATTAGCTACCCTGGGATAATTAGGGCTGCCTCACGCCATACCCTGTTCCCCACTCTCTCCCCGTGTAATGCAAGTGGCAAACTGACTTTGTGGTTGGTTTCTTGGCCTGTTGCAACTGTCATGGATCCCCTGTTGCTGTCTGGACCCATGCTGGGGATGAGTCTAAGCAGTATTTTATAGGTTACTGTAACCACGAGTAGAAGGATAAACCTTTACACACTGCTGGAACTGTTCCGAGGAGACCGGATGGGAGCAGGGAGGCTGATCCCATCTTGCAAACCTGCAGGAACAAGCAATTTGCAGTCCCTCAGGGAGCTCCGCATGTTCTAGAGCCAAAATACTTCGTAAATCACTGGTCTCAGCACTCGGGGGTTACCTGGAGCTGTGTGTGGCTCTGCTTTGCCCCAGCTTGGGAGGTAAAACTTGACAAGGTGGAGCGGCAGCCAGAGCGGCAGATGGAAACACCTCGCCCCAGAACACGCGGCTGATCTCAGCCCTGTCCGAAGGCATCTGCGTGTTCCAGCACTTCTGAACGCCGCATCTCCCCTCGGGGCGGCTAGGGAGAGCCGGGAGCCTTCCTGAGGCAGCCAGGGAGCCTGGCCTCGTTTCACCCCGCGCTGGGAAGCTGCTGGCTGTGGCGTTGCAGGGCCTTTTGGGTCACGTCTGTCTGCTCCGTGTGGTCTGCTCCCGCCGCGCTCCCGCCGCTCCCGCGGTGTGGCACTGGTGATGCTCAGCGAGGTCTGTGCTGCTGACCCAGCGAGGGGGAGAGCCGGGGGCTGGAGCCGACACCAGCTTGTGGCCTTGCCCAGCACCGTGTCCCCACTCGGCTGGGCACCCCTGTCTGCACTGCCTTGTGTTCCCTGCTACCACGAGTTCACGTCACCTGCTGTGGCTTTGGTCACTACATGCGACTCTGAAGCACAGCCGTGCCTCAGCTGCTGGTAGTGGCTGTGCTGCATCTGAGCAAAAACAGAGAAGAAGGGTTGAACTCTCAGAAAACTGCTCGGCCATGCAGGCTGAGGTGCCTCACGTGGGAGTGTAAGGTACCTCCTTGGCCAAGGACTTCTGGATGAGGTAAGCTCACTGTGATCTCTGAATGCAAAACCATCCGGAGCTCTGAGGCCTGGGTGCAGCGTGGGCTGTGCTTTTTCTGAGTCACCAAAATGATTGGTATTGCTTCTAGTTCTTGTCTGTCTCCCATACAGACCTTGGCCAGGTCTCACCCAGCTTTGCCTTGTCTCTTCTAGAAGAGTTGCACAGCATAGATACTGCATGGTAGCACATTAGAACATATAGAAAAGCCATTAAAGCTTTTTTTTTGTTTAAGGAATACAGCTTGGTGCTCTTGGGATTTCAGTGGCCTTATCATGCTACTGATACTAGCCTCGTCTTTTGCAGTCAGCGCTTTTCCTGCTATTTCTTTGTTGAAATGCGTATGAAAATATGCCTTGGAAAATATTTTATATCTGAACTAGTTAATACAGCACCTTGGAGAGAAGGTGTCTGATGCAACAGAGTACAAATGAAGCCTCATTAAGCAGGAATTCATTGATTCTACTGAATGCCCCAGCAATTAAATTTCATCTCGTTTCATATGCAGGTCAGGAGAGTTTGGAAAGAGAATAGAGGCAACAGAGCAATGTGGCTCAGTACTATGCAAATTAGTGTTAACATGGCATTTCATTTATTGTTAATGCATTGTTACACTGCTACTCATTGAAAAGAAACTGTGTGACAACTGGTAAGACTGATGACCCACTTGCTTATTTTTCCATCTGCATTGGCAGCATTGCCTCTGAAGAGACCAGTGCCAAGATAAATCCTTTAAGGGGAGGATGCAGAGGTTTTTCTTCCCACAGGCAGTAGGGGAGTTGGATGCTGACTAAGACCTGTCCTTCAGGCTGTAGCATTGCCTCTCTTTCTTTTTGGGGGTGAGATGTGGCATGGCCACATCCCTGCTGCTGGAAGGGGCCTTTGTTTGGGCTCAAGCACTGGGTCCTTTCGGCTCAAGTCCCTACTTCAGTCCCTACTATTGCAAAGACCTGAGCTTTTGTGACATGTAACACAGTAAGGGGTTCAGGGGTGCTGATCTGCTTTGCAGCCCCATCCACATGCTCACACTTCTGCTGCCATGGGGCAGCTCCCTGCTGTCCTTTGGCCCAATTGAGCGCTGGGGTTGTGTCCTGTTCTTGGAGGGCTGCAGTCCCAGTTTCCCATTTTCTCTCTATATCCAGAGGTCTGTAACAGGATATGTTTTCTCTCATCTGTATTTTAGCTAACATAGTCCATGTGATGGAGTTTGCTTCACCTAAGTTGCCCACCCATAGTGTGGAAGGAAGGTGGATGCTGGCCAGCTGCTAACACAGACCCATCATGATTTTCATTCTTGGTGACATTAATAAAATATGAAGAAGAAACAGTGTTTTTGCTGTGAAGGAAAAACTACAAACAGGTCCTTTCAGGGCAGCCAGTGGTGCAGATATTGAAGTGCCAAGTGCATCTGTCACACACTTGCTGTAGATTGGAGTGGTTTAATGACCTTAAAACTGGGAACCAGTCTCATCACTGAAAAATGTAGATGTTTACTTGCCCTCAGATTTTTTTTTTTTTTCTGTCAGCTACTTGCTGTCATTCCAGTGCATGGATCACTAAAAGCTGGGAAGATGGGAGCTGTTAGGCATTTTGTTTCCCCCAGTGGCATGGTACAGCTCTTGGTCTCTCTTTCTGTATAGTTCCTCCAATCGTACACATGCTTGAGGATTTTACCAGTGTCCCAAGGCTGTGGGATACCAGCCAGCTACAGTGCTGTGAAAGATCTGAGGGGGATAAAAAGTAAAACTAAGCAGGAACATCCCCAAATGAGGGATGTATTTTGCCTAGAAAATGTGCTTGTTCTGTACAATAAAGCCACAGAAGTAGAGATAAATGGGAGAAATATGCCCTGTCTACCTGAAAGTGTTGAACCTGCTTTCAGATGCTGGGCATGCAATTTCCAGAGCTCTGCTCCTTTTGGACCAGGTCATAAACTCCCACCTTGCCCTGGCGTGGCTGGTGGTTGTTGGTGGATCATTAACCTCCTGCTGCATTGCTTATTGCTATGTCTTGTCAAGCTCATCTCCATTTGGCTTAAAAAATCATCGTAAAGCTGGGATTCACTTTTGTTGGGATGACCTTTGCTAACAAGGTCCCTGAATGAGCTCTTTTGTATCATTAGAGCTGGCTGGGGAATAAAGGACCTTGTACTTTGCTGCAGCCTATTTGTCTTCCACAGTTTCTCTTATCAGCACTGGGGTCCCCAGCCCCATAGTGTCCTACTCTGATTACCCAGAAAAATGTGCAGGAACCATTTTATTGTGCTCTAGTGATGGAGGGAATGGATGGGGGTCTTACAAGTACCTGTAGCAGCGCTCTCTGTCTCTGTGCTCTGCATGTGTGTGTGCAGCAAGGGCTCTAATTGCTTACTGGATGGGTCAATTTATCTTTCAGTGTTCATTACCCATAATAAATTAATGTTTAGGTCTGGTTGGTGGAATTTGCACTTAAAGAAAAGAACAGTCAAGGACTTCTTCCTCTGGCTCCATTATTAAACTGTTTAAATACCCTTTCCTTGAAAGATATATTTTTTTAAGCCCATTCTCCATTTCCCATAAAAATATATTAATAAAATAGTGCATTGGATTTTCAGGTTGTATGTAGAAATCAGGGCATCTGCTTAGACCAGAGATGAGCCTTGCTGCAGGCCTGAGGCTGACATGCAGTTGTCTGGGGTTTCTAAATAAGCACAACTACGTAAAATTGGAGCAGATGAAATGGAGCAAATGTGCAGCCAGTGGCTAGCTGGGCAATCAGCTGTGAAGTCTCTTCCACCAAGAGAGTAATGGGTCTTTCTCTTGTCCCTCCTCCCTGTCTGTAGCAACCAAAAATCAATCAAGGAAGGGTGTAGGCTCTCCAGACTTCTTGATTTTGTGCAGAGATGGTTGGAGATCCCGGTAAAAACTGTCTTTCCCAGTAAGACATCTGGAAGCATTGGGACTGCTGTGCCAGAAACAAGCCTTGAGAGGGTGGATGAGCAGGAAGATGAGTCCCCAGCCCCAGGCAGACCCCTGATGTGCAGGCGTGTATTATTAAACGGAAGAAGTAGGATGGGAAGAAGGAGATGGCAATGTAAAATCTTAATTTAACATCTGAATTTAAAAGAAGTAGAAAGCATCTGTGTCAGTCTCTTCTGAACCTTTTCTAACCCAAAGCAATTTCTGTTGCTATTAATATCATTTTATATGCGGTTGGAACTTCAGTGTTTCTCTGCACTCTGTAAGTGCGTGTGGTTGGGGCTTTTTCCTCATCGTTTTCTTGTGGCTGACTGTTCATTACGTTCATTCAGCTGTCTTCAGAGAGTCTCCTGAGACTTCCTAATGTGGAGTGATGTAAGATTTTCTCCACGCTCTCCAGAGCTCAGAGCATGTTCAGCGCTAAATGGCTCATTTCAGGATCTTGCTTGAGCGTTCCACAGTCCTGTGACTTCTTTTGGATGTGGTTAAATAAGTAATGGCTACAAATACCCCTCGAGCATTGGACTAAATGATGGATATTCCGAATAGCCTGTGATCTTCCCTCTGCTGTCCTCCCTGTCTTGTTTGCATAAAAGTGTATTCTGTAAATGTCATCCCAACCAATTCAGGCTATGTAAGGTTCTCAGCGTTGCTCCCACCGAGGTTCTGGGAGGATTTGTTAAGTCAGCTCTGGGGAAAGATGTCTGAGGTTCAAGAGCAGGACAGGATGTGTTGGGTGCAAGAAAGGCTACACCAAGCGCTAGTACCTGTCTGTGCATGTAAGGGTAGATACTCCTTGCTTACAACAAATGAAGTTTACTCTGAGGTCAGCCTATTCCTGAGAAAACTCATTGCCCATTTCTCTAGAGTTGTGGCCTGTTCACTGGTATCACCACTTCAGTTGTATGGATGTGAGCCAAGAGCCCGCAGGGATGGATGTTTCCAGTAGGGACCACCCAGAAGCTGTCTAGCCATGGATTGTCCTCAGCCTGTGCTGTCTTTGCTCTCAAGCATTTTGTACTTGAAGTGGAGGGGCCCAAGAAAGCATTCCTTACACCTTCTTTCCTCCTGGTAATAGGAGATCAGAATATGCCAAGAAAAGAGAACTGAGACTTTCCTTTTTTTTCTTTGTTTCTTGTGGAAAGACTTTTCTAACATCCCACCTCCACAAAATTAACTTCTTTTTAAAACCATACATTCGTAGGTGAGGTTTGTATGTTGATGATATTGCCAGAGCATTTTTGGATAAAAAATGCTAATTCTGAGCATATAAGCTTCAAGTTTATGTCAAGAAGGTACAGGACAATGCACAGACTGTTCCTGAAAAATCAAAGCTCTACATACTGTTCCTCGAGTTTGTCACCATAGTTTAGGTTGATGCCTCACGCAATTTTATGACACCTACACATTTTGGTGCCATACCATATGTTTTTGGGCTGCCTTGTTTTGTTGGGGTGTGTGGTGTATCCTTTCCCTTCCCCATTAGATACTCAAGCTGTTCACTTCAACTGGTTTTAATATAGTGTCACCTGAAACATGAAGTAAGTATTGTGTTTGTGGATTTTGGCCAGAAACCATAGAGTAAACATCTTTATCCTCTCCAGTCTCCTGGTGCACTGGTGTCTTGCCAAGCAGCTCAACAAATGCCACCAGCAATTCTGGGCTTTAAATGCCCAAATGCCTCTTCTTTCTCCACCAGCATCAGAGGAATGGGGCGGCTCCATCCAGTTCTCATCCACAAAACCAAGCAGCTTCAGCTGTGTATTAGACCTGTCCTCTCACACACTTTCTTAATGCAGCAGATATACTGGGAAGAATTTTATGGTGGTATAAACACCAACAACTGTTTTTAGCTTTTCTTTAAAACACCATTTTGGAGACATCCATTTCATGGCAACCAAAACAGTGGGCTATTCTCAAATTAGCAGCTTCTTCTATTTGTGGTGTGACTGGTGATGTTTTTTCCTTTAAGATGAAATTTCTCTGCAGCAAAAGCATTAATAGCTGTGTGAAAAGATTTCTAATTATAAATTTTGCCTCAATTACTAATTAAGTCTATTGTCAGACTGAACAACTTCTTTTAAACAAATTATGGACCAAAATATCTCTTTTGTAAGTAGTTTTTTATTACTTAGTAATTTTATTGCTTTTGTATAAGTTGTCTGTGCATGAAACAGCTGAGTTTGAACCACAATAGAGATGCTGCCGCATTTCAATCCGAAAAAGATGTGTTCAGGTCCTCATGATTTATCCTGATTTCTTTCCTAAGGAAATAGGACTTAACCTTGCTGCCTCTCCATGAGCTTCCTTCAACATTTGTAACCTCTTGCCCACTTTCGGACAAATCTAGTAGCAGTCTGAAATATGACTGGACCCTCATACAAAAATGTACATGTCTTTTGTGCTGTAGTCCATGCTTGTGTTGATCTCTCTTCACTGTTTGTGGGTATAATCTTGCTGTTATAGATGATACTAGTTCCCAAGGGAGTAAAGTGACTATGGAGAACACTGCCATGGGCTGGTTGGCACAGTTTGCATCTCACAGCTTGGCTGAGGAGGGGACCTGCACGGTGCTGGAGGCAGGGTCTGACCCTGTGCACACCCTTACCGCCCCTTGGGCAGGTCAGTGGATGCTCTGTATCTTCAACGTAAGTCAGCTTACTTTGTTTTAATAGTAAAGTAAGCAGACACTGGTTTAATGCAACCATTTCTTCCTAGGCCAGTGCCCCATTCCCACCCACAGTGCAGGACCAGCAGTTTTGGGGGAAGCCATGCATCTTGTCCTGGAGGGCCAGACTCCCTGTGGCCAGCTGGTTCCTGGCATTGCCCCCAAAGCCTCCCCTCACCAAAATCTCAGCACAGCACTTGCACACCTTTTGCCCGTGCTAGTTCCTCTGCCCTTCCTAAGAAAGGGTTAAACCGAGTTTTCAGCAAACGCTGTAGGGAGGACACAAGGCTGCAGCCTCATATTCCCTTACGAGCACTGTGTGTGTGTTTGGGAGGCAGTGTAATGCTTTGACAGCAGCTTGACATTGCCTTGAAAGGTGCTGGAGGCTCTGCAAGCACTTGCCAAGAGGGGGTGGGGGGAGAGGAAAGTGTGTCAGGCAACACTGCAGTCGCAGCCTCTTCTTGTGCTCAGCCCCGCTGCTGCTGCTGCTGCTGCTGCTGCAACTCGGGGCTGCTGCGCGGCTCCGCTGCCGGCCAAGTTCCGCCGCTGGCGCGGAGCGGCGGCAGCGCTGCCTCCGCCGCAGCACCGCCTGCCCGCCCTCCTCCCATTTATGCCTTTTTTTAATTCCCCACCCCCCCGCCTGAAATCCCCGTGAAAGCCACCCAGGGGTTCGGGCAGGAAGGGGCCAGCACATCTCCATGGGATGATGCCCGCTCTCCGCCGGCGGGGCGCGGGGTGGAATTCCGCCGGGAATGAAGTGCCCGCTCGACATTTGCTGCATCTGCCGGAGCGTCAGGGTTCAGTGGCTGCCTCCCCTTCAACCAGCTGTTCCGGTTAATCACTGCGCTTCCAACTTTTGCTTTGCAATGCCCGATGGCCAGTGGAGCCGAGAGAACTAGCACGGGATTTTTAGGACCTGGCAAAAAACCCCTCCTACCCTTCGTTTTCCTATTTCTGCACAGGACTGGCGAGTCTCACGTTACACAGCCGTGTAAAGATATTTCTTCCTAAAGGATTGCCGCATTTTTTGAGTCCTCGCAAACTGGAGAGCCCAGGACGGTTTGTGGTCGATCTTGCTGCCGTGAAGTGCGGGAGCCGCGTGTGCGCTGCAGCCGCGCTCGGCGGTGGGAGGCAGAGGGAGCCCGGGCTGGCTGGGCAGGGATTCCAGCACAGGCAGGGAGAGCGAACGGAGCGGCTCTTACAATTAGTTGAATGATTTGATAGATAACAGCAGACATGCTTTGTGGACTGAAAAAGGATTTGCAGTCAGACTTTGGTGAGTGAGCCTTGTCTGTATTTTTTTCCGCTCTCGTCCAGTAGTTTACTTTCGTTTAATATGATTTTCTTTAAGCACATTTAGTATCATTAACAGTTTCACGTGCTACTTTGGAAGTGGTTTTACAAATCCAAACCGTTGCAAACTTAATTACTTTGATTTGCAAAATATATCTTTGCTTCTCCGTAAAGAATTTCTCCCTGTGGCCACTGGGGAGTACCCTTCAGGCTGCCTTCTCCTTCTCCACCTGGAAGATTGGCAGTCACAGGGGCTGTTCTTATGGCACCTCAGATATTGCAGAGCCTTTACAGCTGTTTTGGCTTTTTAAAAAACAAAATCTAAATGTAGCTCTTTTCCAAGATCAACGTGTGAACGGTCTGGGCATTCAGCCGTGGTGAATAGGGGGCTGGGAGGGAAGACGGGGGTAAGGGACTCTGCTGAATGTGCTGGGATCACTGTCATTGCCACACCTCCAGTACAATCCACTATTACCTTGCCTAATAAATATTTCAGCTCCTGCTAGAAATCTGCCATTTCAGTGAGCTTCTAACCCCTGATAAGATACCTGGGGTGAGCAATTCACTATTACTGTGGAGTAAAGAAAAAAAATGTGTTTCATTTCTGCAAAAGAGTGAGTGGATGAGTGTAGAAGGGCACCTTTACAAAGGGAACAGACATCAAATCCTGGCCCCGGTCTCTCCAGGATGGGCAGGCTCTGATATTTCTGAGTACAATATTCAGGTAGTTGGTTGCATGCTGTAGCTCTGCTTGTTGCAGCTGAATGTGCTGCATGGAGCTTGCTCTTCTGCTCTGATGCATTTCCCTCCTGAAAGCGAAGAGGTTTGGAAGTAGAGAGGTAATTTACGGTTTCTGAATCATTTTACACTGCCTGAAGTGGTGAGACTGACTTTGTCCTCTCCTTGGCATCAAGAAGCCCTAAAGCATGAACCTAACTTTATAAAATTGTTTTCCTTCCTTAAATCTGCGGGGTAAAATGAACCAGGTGTAAAGCAGCTTAGGCTGCCTGTGTTGCCTTAATCCCCTGGATGGTGGCTGGATGTAATGTCCACCTACTGTACCAGCACAGCGAGAAGCATTTTAGGGGCTTGTTTTGAAGCTGCCAGAGGCACGTCAGTGAATCCTGATAGGCAGAGGGAGTCTGGGCATGTGATTTAACAGGGCAGGAATGCACCCGTTCCACAGAAAGATCAAAAGACAACTTGGCAGGAGCTCTCACTGCTCTTGGGGCTGAGCCATGAGCTGGGCCCTAGCTTGGAGGTGGCTGACACCAGCTGTGCTGGAGGGGTCTCCTCGATGCCACCAGCCACAGAGGGGGTCATTTGTGAAGCTCTTCCAACACGTCACCAGAGACATCTGGTGCTTCGAGATCCCTGTGTTGCTGCAAATGTTGGTCTTCTCTGGCTGTTGGGTGATCAAAGGAGAAATATTCCTGATATCAGCCCCAAACCTCTCTTGAGAGCTATGGGTCAATATTGTGTCACATACAGGGGAATGGTGCAGTCACTGGGTGGGGAAGGAAGGTTTTTTCATGGGAATGCCTTCTGGAAATTGTCTGGAATGGAAACAATAAAGGGAATTGCTAACTTACCACTCATTTTAGCACTTTTAGTGTGGTAGGAAAAACCAGATGGATTGTTTCAAAGAAGCACCCAAACATTTCAGAGGTGCTTTCTGGGCCCATCACCATTAGGGTCTTCGTGATTTCTTTTCTCTCCTTCAGGCACTCTCAAAAGTTTTTTTGATGGGACATTTTAATAATAGATTTTATCTGTCCTTCAGAATGGAAGGGTCAGAAAATGCAAACTAGTGCTGATGTTTTATGGAAGGTGAGGGAACTGTTTATCTTCTAGCTAGAGTAAGTGGCTCTGCTGATTGCAGGGTGATAGTGTGTCTTCACAAGAGCCTTTGTTGTCTTAATATTGGAGGACTTCCCTGAGATGTTTTATGGTCTTTCTGAAGTCCAGGAACACCGTCTATGTCTTACTCTAGCAAACTTCATGTTCAGTTAGTCCTCACTGCAGGATCACTGCAGGAGTGGGCAGAACAACAGAGCTCATTGAATCTCCTTTGTGCTGCTCCAAGTGAGCAGCTGAGGATCCTGTTCCAAAGCAGCCCAAGTTAAATGTTAATTGAGGACAGCACAGGCAACTTCAGAAGACCATTTGTCTTTCAGATGTATCCACGTGGGTGACTTAATTATTTTTGATTTTTTAAAATATAGTTTGTATAGAAGGCAAAGGAAAAATAAAGATAGTAGATGAGTGAGGCTGTTCAGTGCTTTTCTGTCTTGGTTTGTTGTTTGTTTTAGGTGTGGGGGTTTTTGTTGCCATTAGAAGCCATGCTTTTAGCATGGGATGGACTCTGCAGGCCAAGGAGAGCAGTATTTCCTGCCTTTTCTTCCAGACTGCAAACTACACCCTCTATTTAGAGGGTGGGAATGGCCAGAAGAAGAGATTTGTTAATAGATCTCTGCCCCTTCCTGCTACCGGTTTCCAGGGGATCAGCTCCCCTGTTCTCTCTCTGCTTGCCAAATAGGGAGTGGGAAGAATAGAGCAAAACATGCATGAAAGGGATAGAAAACTAATGTGAGGAGCTAGAATAAGACAGGAGGAAATCTTCATAGATAAATCTCCTAGGAAGAAAGATTTTATCTTTCTTATTGAAGAATTCATCACAATAGTGCTATTTAATATAAGTCTTGCTCATGAAGCTGCTTACGTCACTTGTCAGCTTTGCCTCAGTTGCAGCCAAATGAAAGATTAAGAGAAAAACTAACTGGGGTGTGTGTACCAAGACAAACATCTCTGGGTCTGAATCATTGATGTTAATTTCCTTGAGCCAAAACTGGGCAGAGGGAGTTTGTGCTATTCCCCTGCCCTGAGATATTATCAGCCATACCTATGATCTCATCCGTCCATTTTGCATTTGAATATATCCAATCTGGGAACACCACATCAGCTCAAATTAATTCAGTAGACTGAAATATTAAGGAAAAGCTTTGTGTGTCTGTAGTTTTGGTGCCTTTGCTTCCTGTCCTAGCACAGATGACAGATTACTCTTTTCCCTCTGTGCATCACACTTCCAAATGTCTGAAGAGAGTAAAGACACTTTCTTTCTCCTCCCTCTCTTCTTTTTAGCATAGACAACTCACGTTTCCCCCCTAGTCTCAGAAGTTGTGGTCTTCCAGATGTCTGACCATCCTGCAGTGATTCAATCTGAATGAACTCCAGCTGGGCCACATCATTATTGAGCTGTGGTACCCAAGCGTGGGGACTGCATTCAAGCCAAGACTTTTACCAGTGCTGAGTAAAATGAGAGGATAATTTCACAGATCTTGCAGACTATACCCACCTTACTTGTACCCGGGTGTTAGCTCTTTTTGCATATGACATGGCACTATGGAATTACATTTGGTTTTCAGCCCACAGTATCTGAAGAGTCTGTCCTGTTACTTTGATAGTTTCCCCCCGTCCCTCATTCATTAGATTGTTCTTGCCCGGGTCTGGTAGCATGCATGTCCCTCTGCCAAATTGTACTTCTGTTTTTCAAACATGTATGAACCATTCTGGATTGAAAATTTACTTCCCAGCCTGTTTCCAGTCCCTCATACCTGGTGGCTGGCAGTAAACACAATAAGATCAATTTCTCTGCAACCATTCCGGTCGTTTAGTGAAAACCTGGAGCTGTACCAGGCTGGGGAAGGGCCCCCACAGGACTGCATTTAATACATCTGTCCCTCCTGATTGTGCACAACTGATGAATTTTCTCAGTATGTGGTTTTCCAATCAGTTTTGCATACACTTCATAATCATCTGTATCCTGCTTCCCAAACATCCTTATAAAAATAGCACGTGAAACAGTGTCAGAAGCGTTTCTAAAATTGAGATATAACAACTTGCATTTTCTGTCTATCCAGAAACGTTGCTCTCATATGGAAAGCAATTGAGTGGGCATGGCTTATTTGTGGTAGATCCAGGTTTGCAGTTAGTCCTCCTCATTTGGCATTGACAGCTCACACACAGACAGTCAGCTCCAGGAACGGAGAGAGAAGGCGATGTCATTCTTTCGCCCCCACTCTGATAGCATGTTGGTTTGGTTGGGTTTCTTCAAGTTGAACATTGCATTTTTGTCTTCAGCCTTGTGATGTTTTACCCATCCTCTTTAGTGTCTTAAGGATACCTGCTGATGGCTGTAGGACTTCAGTGACCAGGCCTCTAAAGTTTAGTTGGACTATAATTGTTCTGATGTATGCAGTCAAAATGAATTCTTGCTGTTTTCTGTAGATGTCCCATTCCACCGAGATTGCTTTTTATAGAAGGCAAAAAAGACTAAAGTAATATCCTACAGCTTTTTGTGGCCTATAGGAACGAATTATCTTTTTAATTCAGTTTTTCTTCTCTGGTATGAAGGCTACAGAGTTTTCCTCTTAAAAGGTTGTGCTTAAGCACATCTGATGAGTACAGATTTGTTAGAAGGATGTTTTTCAATGTAAAGGCCAGGGAGATTTAATACAAATATTGGTCCATGGTGTCAGTTGAACAATTGCTGTAGAGGTTTTGTCTCCAGCATTAACTGTTGGAGTCCAGTTTCCAGCCCAGACATAACCTCCCTGCCAACCTGCTTAAGAAAATCTCATTGCCACTGGGAGGGGTGCGCTCTGGCTTTGAGTGACCCACAGAAGGGGACTGAGTTTCCTGTGATATGCTGAGTCTTACTTTTGGCTTTATGTCCAGGTTCGTTATTCTTTATAATGTTTGTTCTGTTTTGTTAATCCATAGAAGCCAAGCGTAACTGCACTGCCAAAGTGTTTGCATATATTAGGGCATGTAGGATTTGATTTCTTTTGAAAATGAACTGTTAAAATTGATTGTGTGTGGATGCCAACATTTATTGCTTGTGATGTTATCCACCTAACTCAAGGATGGAAATCATGCAGTTTTACCCAGAAGGTCAGAAAAAAGCATTGGGCAACTTGGAGGGAAGGGCACCTCTGCTTTTGTGTGTAGGCATGTGGAGGTATTGGAAATAAAAGAAACAATTAAATCTAACAAGTAATAATAATCAGAAAGGAGCTTTAATGCAGAGCTGGAGAAGAAAAAGTAGAGCAAAAATAAATATTTAGCAACGTTCATCAATTGACAATGGAATGCTACCAGGCATAAGAACATTTAAGGCTCTTTTCAGCTGTCGGTTCAGCTACTGCATAATTTTTAGCATGTGAGTAATCCCATCAGGATAGGAATGGTCTTAAGCCTTGATAGGATGGGGCCCCCAGGTCATTGTACGCCTGTCTATTCAAGGTGGCAGAATGCGGTTTCAAGACAAACGTGCTTGTGTGGGCGTTAGGAAATTCTGGTTCTGTGACAGTCTGACTGCCAGTCTGCTTCTGATTTTTTTTTCTTATCATATTATTATTAGTCTGTTGATAACAAAAAAAAAAAAACAAACCAAACCCAAACAAAAAAAAACCCCCAAAACTAACCAGGCTTGATGTTCTTAGCTGCCAGGTTTATTAATCTGTGGATTTACAAATCAGTCTGGTAACTTGAAATGTGCAAAATCACACAGGATGAAGAATTTCTCTCCCTCTGTTCCTAACAATTGCCACCCCCGATTTTTTTATTTCAATGAAAGTTTTTTGGTTTTTTTTTTCCTTTGACCGTGTGTTTTTGTTCAAGGATCTGATAATTACATGCTTGGAGATGATGGCTTTTCAAAAGCATCTTTCCCAGCAATTTTCAACTAGAGATGTGGATAAAAATATCCCCCCATTTTTTTTATCAGAAATGTTTTCAGTAATGTGCAATTATGAGCTCTGCCTTCATTCAATTCATCCTGGAAGAATTTGCTTCACAGGGAAATTCGTTTCCTAGCTGCTGTAGATGCCAGCATAGTTGGCAGCTGCAGGTTTTGTGGGGAGGAGGGAAAAGAAAGGCCCAGAAATTAAAATTGCTATGAAGTAAATTGATCTCAACACCTGGAAACCATGAAAAGATGGAATCTCATACTTTTTTGCTAAGTCATTGTTAAACTGCTTTACATGTCAGTCCCAAAATGGTCTTGTAAATTTTTTAGTGTAGCTGAGAGATGAAGAGATGATCCACTTAAATCACTCCTCACAACGGATCTGTTTCTTATTGTGCAGGTTCATGTAATCATGTTAGCAAGGTGGAAGGAGTTGTGGTTTTCTTCCCAGCAGTACTCCAACTTCCAGTCTCAATATATAATTAACACTTGTGTGGTTTATTGTAATGAAGCTCTGGGTTAGGAACTGGCTCAGATCTGGGGAGCCACAGTGTTGGTGAGAAGGACTGTGGAGCAGTTTCAAAGAGCATAAACCTGCTTCTGTCCTGGGAAGCAAGAACTTGTGCTGGTAGAAGTATGATCTGGCTCCTTCCTGCCCAGGTGTGTGGATGAAAACGGGATTCATTGCATTCTTCTGCTTCCTTGCATCCTACTCTTCCCCAAAGGAGGGATGTAGTAGGTCCCTGGTCTGGTGTGTGCTTCTGTTTTGGAGGTCACGTGCCAAGTTGTTTGCAGGTATTGAATAAACTGACTTGCTTGATATTCCGAATAGTTCTTCTCTCCCAGCTCCTGTCCCTTCTTAGAGCCCTCTCGGTGCCTGGGGAGCCCCGAGGTCCAGCACACCCATCCCCTGCCCCGTGGGAGCTCTCACCTGAGGCTGAGGGTGGGATGGCACAGCTCCAGACAGCTGCTGCTCCCAGCCAAATATCTGAGCGCAGTCATGGATCTTCTCCTTGGTTTTGAGCAACCACGTGCATGACCATACAAATGATGAAGGTCTGAGTCAAACCTCCAACAGTCCCCCCTGTTGTGCCCAGCCCACACAGTGGAGTTGTCCCAGTAATAAATCTGCTTCCACACAAGATCTCAGTGGAGATCCCCTCCTTTCCGCTTGTGGACATGATGGCTGATCCACACAGGGACCTTACTGCAGTGAATGGTTCACCCTGAAATGCGAGGGATGTGGTCTGCTCCTGCCCCAGTGATTTACAGAGGATAATTTCTTTGTGGAATGTGGTGCTGTTTGGGTAGGATTAAACTCTTGGCATCAGATGAAGGTGTGTGTTTTGCTAAGGGTTTTTTTTCAATAATGTAATGCATTTCCCATAACCTACAGTGTAAACAGATCGTGTTCCTTCCTGCCATGAGATGCTGTGCTCTGCTGCTCCTGCTGCCAGAGTGCCTCCAGCTTGCAGCCCAGCAGCCCCTGGGAGCAGGGGAAAACTTGGGGCACAATCTCTCAGGTTCAGCCTCAGCTGACCCCTCTGCAGTGAAGCCATGCATGGGGTGTGTGTGAGTGTGAGGTAGGACTGGACTACCTGGTGTCCTGGGATAGAGCCACAGAGACATGCCTGAAATCTGGGCAAATCGCTGGGAAGATGCTCAGGTATGTACAGATCTGGATCAGACAGCCCAGGTGCCTTGTAAACCTTGTACTTTCGGAGTTGAAATGAGGGTGAAGTTAGAGGAGCTCAGGGACAGATGGTACGTCACTCATTGCTTCCTATTTTGCTCCAAACCCAGGCGTCACCCTGTGGTCCATTGCTCCCTCGCCTGTCCTTGCTGTGCAGCACATGGATCTTTTCCCTGCTGTTCCCTCTTCTTGCTACTGTCGCTGGGCCATGTGAGGTGACCACTGCCACCAGGGTGGTGGCAGATATCACCCAGCTCCAGGCTGGCTGCGGAGACAGCTTAGAGATAGCCGTGATTTGTGAGGCTGGGCAAGAGGCTTGAGACAACAGAGAAAATTTGATTATGACTATTAATAACAACAACTTCAAAAATGAATCAAAACAACTCTTCTTCCCCCTTGTGTTTCAGTTTGTCCCCAGCCTTCCCCCTCAAGTGATCTTGGCAGAGGGGCCCCATCACTTAGAGTGAGGGTAAGCGCTCCCCTTGCAGGAACTGTAAAACAAAACATTTGGAAACTGTGGCAGAGGTGGGTGAGCAGAGCTCCGCTGGCTTTCCCTCCTTTCTAAAGGACCCTTTATCATTCAGCAGCCAACTCCAGCAGCACCATGAGCTATAATAGGCAATTAGCTCCTAGCAGATTTATGTGACACCACGTTTTATAAGCAAACAGTTGTGTGGGTTTAGTCATTAAATGGATCTGCTGTATCTGATGTTCACGGGGACAGTCTCTTCCCTCTTGCCTCCCTGAGCACACACTCAGCTCTCTTGCATCAGTATGGACCCCGAGACATCCATACTTGTGCAAAACTGATGGAAATGTATCATCAGCAGCTGCCTCTGGTTGTGGCCTGCAGTGGTAAGAGGTAAGCTCTTGGCAATACTAGTTCTTGGAGACATTCAGACTCCAGCTGGAGGTTAGCATGGTGGGAATGGGAAATACCTGGTGTGGGGATGTCCCCCCGTAGTCCTGAGGACCCTTGGTGAGGTGAGGGGCTGGGTGGGCACTTGCACAGCACCCTGCCAAGTGCTTGCATACGAGTGGTTGCAGTGCTCCCCAGACTTCCCCTGACTTGGAAAGTAGTTTAGTATTCGTAGTTAATTTTAGATATACCTGCACATGCTGCTCTTCCACACATCCATTACATACTTGACAGAACCTGCTGGTTTTAATTTTTATTAGCACAAGTGCCTTGTTGAATCAAAATTAAGTGGGTATTTGGGAAGCATAATGTGAAGCATTACATTTGATGGTGTGTGCTCCTGCGTGGAGAAAGGCTGTCACATGCATCTTTCCTCTTCCTGAGACTCTGCGGTCTTTAGCTACACCTGAATTTTCCTGAGTTCATTGCTGTTTCCTCTCCTCCTGCAAAACTCCCAGCTGCAACCTTACAGGTGTGTGTTGCATCTTTTCTGACATACGAACCGTGCCTGGCCTCAGGTTGTGGGATGAGGGGAGAAGGCAGGTTTGGGGTGCAGGTGGAGCTGTGCTACTGGAGCTGCTCAACCCCGCCGCAGGAGAGCTCCTGCACCTCTGCCCTTCTCATCCAGGTTCAACTTGACCCCGTCCCTTGTTCAAAGGGGAGCAGGTACATGCCTAGGGCAGTGCAAAAATGACTTTTCCTCAGTGTTAGACATCAGTCTGCTGTGAGCCACTCCCTCTGACATTTGTGATGGTCTGGAGAGCTCAGACCCTCACCAAATTGCAAGTGCTGTTTTAACCAGTGTCCCCGTTCCTCAACCTGTGGCTCCTTGTGGTTGGCACCTTACTCCTGGCTAATTCTTTAATTGGCATGGTTTTGGATTTTAAAAAGCACCCAAGGGAAAATTAACCTACAGAACTATGGGGCTTGAGTTGTGCACTGAGCAGGATTTCCATACGAAAATCCCAAGGCTGTCCCTGCTTACTTCTGCTCACAAGAAGTATCTCTTATGAGCCTTTCAGAGGGTTGCAGAGAACAGCTTGCAACAATTTGTTCTGAATTTCACCCGGAGTTTCCATGTCTTTTGTGAGTTCTTGTGCTGGCTGTAGTTGAGACCGGGTTCTCCACCTGCTTCGTGTCACCTGTGTGATGTAAAGCAACTGGAAACCAGCACAGCAATTTGCATGAAGGCAGCCATGTAAAACAGCTGGAGTGCATTCATAATTCTGCTGAAGCGGGGTCTCATCCGTCTTTCATACTAAACAGATGTTTGCTTTCATGGCAGTGGTGCTGTGCTGATCTGTGACATCAGCCTGTTTGGAGGATGGGATGTCGGCAGAGCCTGAAGCCAAGTCAAGGCTTGATGGGAAGCAAGAAGTGGGCAAACACAGGGGCAGAGCTTGTTGGAAGCAAGATCTAATGGGCAATTCAGGCAAATTATTAACAGCTGGTTTGATGAGGTCAGGCTGCAGCAGTTCCAACATCAAATAACTTTGAGCTTTGAAACTTTCATATTTCATCTTGTTGTCCTGCTAAATCTGATATTCCCTGGCTCTTTGATTTCACTCCTTCTCTTTCCCTCCTTCCTTTCATTTAAGTGAGGCTCTCTTAAACTTTCTTTAGTCTTTTAACTATAAGCTTATTCCATCTCTCACACAGCTCCTGTGAATCCTCCTGACACACTTGAGGATAAAAGCAGCCCGGGTGTGTACATGGGCCATTGCATAATAGATGGTTTGTGTGTCAGAGTCTAAAATCTACATATGTTTAGATCAGTCATGAAGTGGGAACATCTGTATGTATTCATATATAATGGCTTTTACCACATGAATGAATAATCCAACTCCCACGATTTGGTATTTACTTTTTTTGAAACATTGCTACTTAGCTGAACAGTGAGGGAGAATCATATTTATGGGAATTAAGTCTTAGTAAGGTTTAGTGGAGCTTCGTGGATAAGCTGGAAACAAGTCTAAATGGGGTGCCAGAAATCTTTCCTTTAAAATAGTTAATGCTGTCTGGAACTTCTTCGTCGTTTCTTGACTCCCACTGGCTTTTAAGCACTTTGCATCAAAATGCAGTGCAAATCTGGGATAAAGCACCTGATTTGCCACCTACTGCATTGAATGTCTTCCTCTATGATGTCACCTTCCTGCAGTATTCAGCTGTCTTTGCAGTGCTAAAAGAGGTTCCCAAACCTTGGGGGCTGCACTTTGAGCTGGGGGCTCCAGCTGGGGCATCCCCTCGTTGCTGGCAAACGTGGCTATGAGATACCTTGGTGTACTGGCCCACAGGATGATGGAAAAAGCTGTTGGGGTTATAGGCCCCCTCTTGCTTCAGAGAAAGCTGGGGACAAGCCACATCTGCTCTCTGCTGGTCAGGCTCATTTCTTCTCTTGCGCAGTCTGTGCTCGGTGCCAGCCCTGCCCTCGCTGCTGCCGTGCCCGGCTGGGGGCTACACTTGGCTGGGGGTGCCCTGGTTCACCAGACTGCTCTGGCTTTTCATTGCTCCTTATGAAGCCATGCCTAGTTGAGATGACAAGGTCAGTGCAGTAGAAAATCTGTGGACGTTTTTGGTATCTGCTCCTCATAGTTTATTTGCCCTTTCTATGCTAGTGCTGATGGCATCCTTTACGTTTTACCTAAATCTGTTTTCTCACTTCACGCCTTGATGCCTGGCTCATGCTTTTATTAAATGTTACTGCACTGAAGTGCATCTCTTCTGTGTCCTGATTTGCCTGGGGTTTTTTCTTCTGTTGTTTTTGTTTTCCTGTGCTTTTCATGGGTTTTCTTACTGCTGTTGGCACTGAGATTGATTCACACCACACATGGGCCTGTATCAATTTCAGCCACGTCTTGAACTGGCACAGTAAATCTCCCTTATTTGATCCCTCATTTAATTTTCTGTGCCTTTTCGCTGAGTCAGAGCAGGCTTGTAATTGGGAGCAGGGAGAGGGTGCTCACCTGGACACGTGGCAGGGTGACCTTCCTTGAAAAAGCCCTCCTAGGCTCCCCTTGCCTACCCCTTGTTGAATCTTGCTGGTGCAAGAGTTGCTCATGTCAAACTGATGCTGCTGCCAGAGATCAACAGGGGAAGCAGGATGCGATTTGCTGTAAGAAGAGGCTTTTTCCACCTCCTCATCTAAGGAGTTACATTTTCTAGCAGGTTTCCTTAAGCTTTACCACTCTTTAGCTGCTCCGCACGTGGCGTGCGGGAGGTTTAGCAGAGGTGCTAAAATTTTGCATGTGCTCTTGGGAGCACGTAATTTACTTTTGTAACAAGGACTCTCTTCGAAGTGCTATAGGAGTAAAATAGAAAAAAAATATTATAACTGTAGCTAAGTCCCTCTTCATAAAGGATTACCAGGCTGAATGCTGGCACAATGTGTTTTTGCCTCCTGGACTTCCCTGTCTGGTGAATCCAGTGGGTTTTCCTTTGCTTTGTCTATTGCCTGTCACAAGAGATTTGCTCTTGACTATTTACCTTCTGAACTAGTATCTGGCTGTAGCAAAGCCCAGAATTAAAACCTGTTGTCTCAACCCCCTAATTTACAAACTCACGGATATCCAGTGATAGTTTTTCTTACTCCCACTTTTATTTCAGAATTCATGCTCTATCTCTTTACGTCCTATCCATGTATGTATTGGAAAGTATTCCAGTTTTCCTCTGTTTGAAATTAAACATCTTTTCACCAGAAAAAGGTAGCTCAGGGAACCTTGTCGGTAATTGCTTTTTGTCTCTGCTGCAGAAATATCGATGTATCCTACTTCATTTGAGGTGGGATCTCAAGCTTTTAGCTGGTCAAAACTGCCGAAAAGACTTATACACAAAAATTACCCTTTCACTGAACTGTGATTTTTCTTTTCAGCCAATTTAATCCCAAATGACACCTCCACCTGTTTTATTTTGGATTTTTTTAAGACTGGGTTGTGAATGAGCCGTTCAAAATCCAGGCTCTCTGCATAACACAGGTCAAAGAGCTTACTTCCTGTGAACCATCCTCTGAATTGCCTAAGGGGTGCCAAATGCTTTTGAGAAAGATGCCCATCCATCATGACAAGACACTGTAACACAATGTCCAGGTGGTTAATTCTTCACATTCAGTGGAAAGAGAGGACATGCACATGTTCCAACATCTAGGATGCATCTGTAGCTTTCCTTCTCAAATTCTGTCTCTCTACCTCTCCACTGAAGAGTTATGTGCTCTCCTGCCATGCTCACACACCTGATCAGGTTCTCCCTTCTCTTTGGTACAGCACTACCTTGTACTTCTTAAACTCCTTTGCTCTCTGGAAAGCTAACAGCTCTTGATTTAACAGGTCTTTTGTAAGACCTTGGAGGATGAAAGACAACAGGTACCGTTTTTAAAGCAATCATAATAGGGACCAAAAGGGAGTTTGTAAAAGGCAAAATAGGTGAAAGAATTTACTGTCGCTATCACTGCAGCAAATTGATCTGCATTTCAAAAGATGGAAGTCCTGACTTCTCCCTGTTCTGTCACCCCCAGGCTGCTGACCTGTGCTGCATGTTCCCACCCAGGCTGTGCCTGAGGATGCCCAGTTCTTGGCCCTGCCAATGTCTCGTGAGAGTCCTGTCTCCCCATCTCCTCCCTGGACCTTTGTGAGTCCAACCTCAGCGTGATGTAAGACAGTAAAAAACCCGACAAAACACCAAGATGAAACATCTTGTAATACGGACATTGATTATTTTTTTTGGCTTTAACTATTGATATGTCAAAAATAAAAGCTTTTGCTTGCTTGGGTAAAGCCTTTTGACAAGCCTTCATAGTTGGCAGCTTAGAACCTAACCCTGTGCAGTGAAAGCATTCATGATGGTTTTCATTAAAACAAAGCTTATTTTCCTTTTTTGACTAACTCCAAGGTTTTTAAACAAGTAAGTAATAGAGGCCTCTAGGCTTAGGTGGCACCAGTGATTTGAGTGCTAAAGTCTAATAAACTGACAGTACTTAATTTCATTAGATTGAAAACCCACAATAGAGCAGTCTTCTTTTATTTGATTTCACTGCACAGTCACTTAACATGGCATTTGGTGCTTGAAAGAAGGGAAGTCCTCAGGGTTTGGATTCAGCAGGCTGCATTTCTTATCCACCTCCATATTCAAGAAAAAGTTTGGAAGTTTACTTGGAGTTAATAGGGAGAATTGATTCCCTTTCCAGTTAGGATTTACTGCTGCCTGCTGCTTAGATTAATAAATGCAGTTGTATCTAGCAATGCATTCTTCCCCGGGAATGATGTGAGACTTTATTGGTCATTTCTCACCATATTACAATTGCTAACTTGGATAACTTTCATGAAGAATCAGTCTGAAAATGTATCTTGTTCCTCTTTAATTTTTACTCTTGAAAGGTAGTTTCTTCAGATAACACAATCAGTATATCAGCAATATTTCATCATTCCAGCTTAGTGTTGGACTCTCCCCAGTACCGTCTACGCTGCTTAATAAGAGAAATTGCCAGATTGACTGGAAAATGTAACTTTAATAACATCATTTCAGGCACTAGAACCATTGAGAAATAATAATCTCATTGAGGTGGTTTCTGCACTATTCTTGTCTCTCATGCACAAAATTACTGCGAGTGCTCTGTGTGAGTCTGTGTGTGCAAAGGGCCTGCAAGGGGTGAGACACTGCAGGGGTTCCTCTGCCACTGGATCATCCATAAATATAAACTGATGGAACTGTCTGAAAATGTCTGGGAGGGTGAGAAGCATTGCAGGAAGGGAAGTCTCCCTTTCTCTCTTTCTTTTTATTGTTTAATACTAGAAATTCAAATCTTGCTGGGGAGTGCGTAAGAAAAGTGAACTGGAGAAGGCTCACGGAATGAAAAGGGGTCTTCTTGGTGTGGACATTTTTAGAGGATTCTTTGAAAGAGATGGATGAAAGTGAAGATTCTTGGGTTTTGTTTGTGAAAAGCTGTTTGTGCTGAAGATCCAGCCTGTGAAATCCCCCAAGAAGCTCTTAATAAGCCTAATGCACAAAAAGCATATCCTCACCAGAATGAGGAAAGAGTCATCCCTGATACTTTTAATGAAAGAAACAAAGTCACAGGCTACTTCAGAAGAATGGCACAAACTCCTCTGTGAGCAGAAAACCAAAAGAACACTTACTTTCAACAGTTTCTCATCCGCTATCCCTTGGTCTCCTCCTTACCATGCAGAGGAAAATGAGTGGTGAATCTGGGCTAGAGCTGGTTTGCACCACAGTTCTTTGTTTTGCTGAGAGCAATAACTCGATTCTTTTCTACTCAAAACACATTTTTGTTGAAAGTTACAAGATTATAAACCTCTTTCAGGCTGCACTCTCTCTCTCCCCTCCAGGTTGATGGATATTGGCCAGTGGGTTCCAGAGATGTGAGAGGACAGTAGATGGACAGCATGGGAAGCCAATTTTCACAGAAAATCAGGAGAAAAAAATCCCCCAACTGTATTTAATAACAAATTCTAGTCACTTTTTCAAGTATTTTTTCTTCCATCTCTCACTACAGCTTGAGTGGAAATTAAGAACTGCTTCCAGGTCCTCTATCACACAGTCTTTTGGATGTGGTGATTAGATAAATAAAGTTACCCTGTGCTGGATTCCAAAGCAATAATGGGAACAAACAATACATTGTAGTAATGGCTCTGGTATATAAAAGGCAGGATTGTAATGGCAGGTTGGCTGCAGATTCTTAAAGTGTGTCTTTTTCATTTCTTTCCCTTTATGTTTTTTTTAATGGAATGTCATGTATTTAATGAAAGCATGAGAAGTACCAGACGTTGGCACTGCAAGCCAGGTCCAGCATTCATTCTTATCAGATGGGACTTGGACCAGTCCTTGGGAGGTGTGTAATATCCTGTGAAAGTCAATGTGAGTTAAATCTTACCAAAGCCTGGCTTCTCTGCAGAGCCAGCTTAAATGGGTTTTGTGCACACACACACACAAAAGCAGATCACCTACTTGTTTACTAAATGCAGAAACTCTTCTCAGATCTTCAGGAGAAGCAGGAATCTTCCATCAGTGTTACCTGCTAAAGGCTTGCAGGGGGTAAGAAATCAGCTCTGGTATCCCTTGGAAGCCAACCTGCCTGGTAACAGGGACATGTTCTGGCTGATATCTTGGTCCCATAAAGGCCACTGCTATGCAAATAACTATCTACAGCATTTTGGTTGCAAATGATTGCCTGAAACAAATTGTTCCTTAAAAAGTAATTTGTTTCTTATTAAAAAGGAAAAAACCCCAGAAGAACAAAGCACAAAGAGTTTCTGTTGAACAATAGGTTATTGTATCTTTCCTGGAACTGATTCCTGTGAGTACAGCAGCAGGTGTTAGGAAATTATACATGCCTGGGAAGGGTTGGTAGGTGAATGAATGCAGGCTTTAAAAGAAAAGAAGGAGAGATGTGGAGGGTGTGGGGAGATGAATTTCATGCTGTGTCTACTGAGGAGAAGAAATTAAGAAGTACAACTTCCTCTTGGAATAATCTCGAGGTTTGGACAAGTTCTTCCTGGCTCAGATGCCAGGAGCAACAACTGCACAAGTGGATGGAGGAGCTGCCACAAGAACCTCTGGTGGCTCAAGCAGCTGCAGTCAGTGGAGCACGTTCCCAACCCAGGGGTGGGAGCACAGGATCACTGCAGTAGGGCTGGCACGGGGACTTGCAGCAGGTTGATAACACTTTTTTCACCAGAATTATCTGGGAAAATGGGGAAAGCTCAGTTATCATTTTTGGGGCAAGGACTCTGTTTCCAGCTAGTGTGGTTCTTGTACGGTGTGACTGTTTCCTCTGGCTGTTTGCTCGGAAATTTCTGACGAGAGAAGTTAAGGGGAAACTTCCCCAAGTTCTCATTTGTCTCTGGGTATCTCCTGAATATGTGCTGGTAGGGGATTTGTTGATACATGTGTTTATGAAATGAGGGAGGAGCTGCTCCCAAAATAAGTTGGTGTGTTCCAGTCTGAGCTCACTGGTTAAGGGGATTTTTTTTTTCTTCCTGATGCAAAGGAAGGGAAAAGCATTTCAAAGTCCTGCTTGAGTCTGAGTTAGTGCTGTGGGAGAGTCACTTGGAGAGTGCCCTGTGCTGGTGGAGGGGGTAGAGCTGTGGTGAGTACAGGGTTTTTCACTGGCTTACTTCCAAAAGCTCCACCCCACCTCCTGGAGAATAAAAAGCAGCAAAACACCGGGGCCTTTCAAGGTTGGATTTGGTTTAGGTTTTTTTTGATGCAGCAAGGTTGAATCAGTGTGATGACAATGCAATTGTGCTGCTGAATCCTAAAGCAAAAGTGACTTTCTTTTTTCTTGTTTTAAGCACTTGACAGGAGAGTGGACTATCTTGTCTAAGGATTTAGTGTATTTGTTGCTGTATGCTTGGACTAGTTTTATGTAGGGTAGGATTATGCTTTAGCTCAACTTTTGCAGTATTCCAGGAAAAAGTCTAGAGATCACTGACAGATATGTTTCAGCTATTTCTTTGGATTCTATTTATTTATTTTCTTTGACTTCAATGCTACAGAGCCAAAGCTGTGTATTTTAGAGATGGGAAAAGAACAGCGCATCTGTGCTGACCATAGTGAACTCATAGAAATTTTCCAAGGGTCTGAAGAGCTGTGGATTTAGATGAGCAGAAGAAAATTCAAGCCACATGCTGAGGAAGGCCTGGGGAGGGTGGATCCTTCATGCAAACAGCCCCATGCGAGGAGCCCTTACTCCACAACGACAGTGTAATTAAGTAATTTCAGGAAATCATGCAATCTGTAACAGTATTCAATGGGCTTTTTGTTTTCCTGTCCTCGGCTCTCTGGATCTACTTGTCTCCCGTGTTAAAGGCTAAGTGCTGTGAAGATGGGAGGCCACTGCTGTGCTGCTCCTGTTCAGAGCTGACACCCCGTCCCCGACCTGCTGTGGCGGTGCTGGAATAACCCGAGCTGCCCGTGGGAGTTGTGCTGGGGGCTCGGTTGGGTGCAGCCTTGCAATCAAACCCAAATCCATCACTGGCGCGTGAGATGTCTCTGAGTGAGCTGCCGTGTGGAGTTCCAGCCCGGGGAGAGTGGGAAGGGCTGTGTTACTGTCCTCCTCTGATGAAGTCCAGCCCCTGGCCAGGCTGTAGCTGGGTCTGTGTCGTGGGGGAGCTAAGCACCAGCCTGAGAGTCAGAATGGGTGTGCATGGATGTATCACTTTTCCCCTCCCTTCTTCTAGTAATATCTCAACTTTTTAAAGGTGGTTAGATGCCTAAAGATACAGCTGGATGATTATAGTCTGTTTTTGAAGTACATGCCTGCATCTTTAAGCACTCAGAGATCTTTATAATCCCAGGCCTTGGAGTCTCACTCCCAGGGCTGCAGTTTGAATCATCACTATCTGCCCGACCCATGCTCATATACCTCTGACTGCTCTTTACCTGACTACATATAAATGCTTCCCTTGACTTACAGAAATAACTCTCCTCAAAATGGATCAAATCACACTTAGTTTTAGTCATTTGGATTTCTGCTTCCAGCCTCGTGCTTTTATTCTAGCGAAAAATACCGGCTTGCCTTAGCGTGAACAGCTTTAGGTTCTTAATGCTGGTTTGGTATTCATTTCTCTAAACAAGGAATGCAATTACCCTGTAGCAAAATAACTGTCTCCAACTGTCTTTTTTCCATTAAACAAATGGGAGGTTTTACCTCTTGGTCTTCCCATAAGATTAATGCACTTTCTCTGCAGGAACTGTCTTAAAGCGATCCAGGAATCTGAACAACTTGCAGACAGAAAGCCTAATTGTCACAGAATCTGATTTAGCCAATGCTCATTTTCATTAAGAGGTGATCTCTGCTAGTAACATAGACTAATAGCTCTTCTAAATGAAAAAAACCCCCAAACCTTCTTTTTTTCCCCCCACAGGCAGGGATAATGAACTCCTAAATCAGTGCTCTTTCTGAGGAAGCTTTCTTTTCCATTTTAACAAAGTTTAGCTTGGCACTAAGTGATGTGAGGAGTTTCTGGTACCTGTGCTCACAGGGATAGTGGAGTTTGCCCTGACCTTCCTTTATTCCTGCCCCTGGTACTTCAACTCAAGCATGGGTATATTTCCTACTCCTTCATCTCTCCAGTTTGTTTCTGAGGGAATGAGATGGGGATTATCTTTTCTTTATTGTCACTGTACAAGACGTGTACTACTGTTCAGCTCTGCTCTTGCAGAGGAGGAGAGTTTAGAGCCCTGTGTGAAGGTGTAGGGACTTGGAAGCTCTGCTCTCCCTGGTCTCAGTAAGCCACTGAAATAGCAAAAGCTATTGTCAGAGACTTACAGGAACTTTTGTATGTTGTCACAGATTTTCATGGGATCAATATATGGAAAGTGTTGCACTCTCAGTTTTATTGAGGGTCTTATGTACTTGGTGAGCTTTTCTGAAAGATCTAGAGCCAGCATTACCATCACTGCTTGAAAACCATCAATTACACAGTCTTTGGAAAATTTCTGGCCCTCTTGGTGTGAGAGAAAAAGCTTGTAAAATACAACTCTAATAGCTCCAGCACTGATTGCTTGCAAAAAGAACCTGCACAGGACTTTAAAAAAAGAGTTATTTTCCCAATTTTAAGGAGAAGAGAGGTTCATGAATTTTCAGTGCTTGAGTTGGTGCTGTGATTTGGGCCGACTGAGCAATCAGGCTGGTTACCAGCCTCACTTCTGAATTGGTGCTGTGCCAGGCAGGAGGAATAACTGAGAGCACAAAGACAAGGAGTTCCTTTCTTAAAAAAACAAAGTAACCCCTCCCACAAACAAAAAAGAACCTCATAAAAAAGTGACTCCATTAATACAGCTTGAGTGGCAGAGCAGGAAATTGGCTTCAAATGAACAAAGAGCTGCGCACACGGCGGGGATGCTCCTGCAAGCAAATGCCAGTTCCCATTTCGGCAGGTGTGTGGCAGCCTCCTTTCCTGTTCAGACATTTTAGCCAGATAATGGGGGGAAAAAACCAAACATTTTTTCACGTATTCAACTGAGTTTGGAACGCAGAAGCAGTAGGGGAAGGGGAGCTGTGGTGCCGGTTGTCTGTCGGCTGGCGCGGCTGTTGACAGTGCAGGGGGTGCGCTGCTAATTGCCGGCAGCGCCTGTAGCTCGGGTCACTGCTCTTGACCACTTGGCTGGTGGTGGAAGCTGTTGTTAGTGCACAGGCAACCTGGTTCCTTGCTCAAAGGGAAGCCAAGGCATGTCTGCCAACAGCTATTGGGGTAGGGAGGGTAACCAGTAGTGAACTGGGACTGCCTATCAACATGGATTGTGGCTGTGATGGGGAAATGAAGCGCAGAAGGGTGCTGGTGACTGCCTGGTCCAGGGTGGTGTGTTTATGTGAAGCAGATGGTTGAGTGCTTTAGTTTGCCAGCAGATTATGGAGTTGGCTTCGAACCATCTTGCGTGGTTTCCCAGGAATGCAGGGATCCCACCCGCAGCAGAACGTCGCTGCCTTGAGCGCGTTACCTGCGGTCAGAGCTGGCAGCAGTGCTCTCCTGTGGGAGGCAGCGGCATGCTGCGGTGGTCCTGTGGGACCAAAGGCACGCTGATGCTCCAGTGCCATGGAGAAGCTTCAGCCCTGGGTGGCCCAGGGTATGTTGCAAGTGCCTTTTGCAGAATTACCTCCAGTGCTGAAAAAGCAACCTCGTGCTGGGTATCCTGAGCTTTAGGGTTCCTCTCCCAGTGTGCTGCTGCATTTGGGAAAGAAATAAAAGGAGATTGTAGTTATTGGGCTGAGTGGTTTGGGCAGGGAGCAGTTGGATTGGCACTGTCCTGCTGCTCCCCTGGGAAATGCCACCTTGCTTTATACTCCCAACCCATCCCTGCTATCTGACTCTGCAGTTCTGCAAGGGATGGGCTGACAGAGAGAGGGTAAAACAGGATATTAAGAAAAACCTCCCGGATAGAGAGAGAAACTAAGATGGACATGGCCAACAGTGGCAGAGATTGAAAGCTCTGAATTTTTAATGCAATCAAACAGCTACTGAAAAAAAGTTGGCATGGGGCTTTTATTTATTTATTTTTAATTGAATGCTGGAGCTAAACTGCCACAACTAAATTAAACTTGTTTCCAGGATCATTAAGATCAGATTAACCTTGATCCTGGCCTCACCATCACACAAAGAACCATTGCTATTACAAATGCAAACTTCATGTTCAAACTTGCTTTCAGAGTTCTTCCAGGCTGTACCAGCACCTGTCTGAATCAGTGGCTCACCTTGGTGCTTGCTGTACCTCTGCAGCCAAGTGATGCTGCTTTCCCTGTCAGCATTGAGTAATGCTGCAAGATCTCCGTGGTCAGGACAGTGCTCTTTTACCCTATTTGTTCTTCCTCTTATTTTTTGAAAGGCAGAGCTTCATTCCCCTGTTTCACAGAGGTCCTGGATGTTTGGGTACCAAGCTTAAAGTGTTTTGGCAGCAGTGGCTTGGCACAGCTTGGCTATGCTCCAGGGCCAAGTGCTGGTTCTTGCGTCATTAGAAAGCTTCACTTTAGTGATGATGAGAAAGCATTCAAAGTCACACAGGAGAAAAGTCCAGGGTCTAGAGATCTACATTGTCTTTCTGTGGGCTGCAAAATTTGGGCTGAAAAACTAAATGGTGTTTATTTTTCACCTGAAACTTTTTATACTTGAAAGTGCAGATTTGAGTCAGATAAATTTTTTCACGGAGTTTTGTCAATCTATGAAGTTACTTCAGCTGGGGCAAGAAGAATTAAAACTGGATAATTTTTTTAGATTTTCTTTTTTGTGGAAATTGCTTTACATAGAAGCTTATTTGATGTTACTTTAAGAAACTATTCAAGCCCTTGAGCAAAATTCCCCTCCTAGTTGTTGTATAACCCATGTGATTCAAGTTATACCATCTTTTTTCTGTTTATGGGGAAGGTGGGTTGCCAGCACACTGAACATTGGGTTTGAGTCCTCTCTGTACAGAGCTCTGTCTGGAATGGGTTTGAACTAAAGTTGTTGTTCACCTTGTATGGAGCGAGACAAAAACTTCTTTGTAACTTAAATACAACTTACTTGAGGGCTGTGGACAGGAATAGATGGATAAGGTTTTCAGTCACCCATATTTATGCTACCATGTATAACATCTAAACCTTTACAGCTACTGAAAAAATCCAGGAATGTAGTCACTGAGAATGGGAGTTATTTGATGAGACATGGTTACTGGAAATTATTGATTGAAAAGTGCCATCTTTTTAGGAAATGCCATAAAAATAGACATTTTAGATGGATGGCAATGAGATCTGTAGAAATACGCTGCCTTCTATGCAGAACAGCTCTGTGGTATCTCTGTAGCAGTCTTCCAATAGGAGAATACAAAGATATTTAGATGCTTTAAATTTCAACTTATGCTGAACAGTGTATTTACAGTGTATAATGCTATTCGCTCTTCACTCTGATTTTTTTTTTTTTTCTTTTTAATCACATAAGAGAAGGTGCTCTCTATATTGTACAGAGGCTGGAACAGCAGCAGGAAAATGTGACTTTGAAATAATGAGATCTATAAGAATAGGCAATTTCACTCAAGTATAGTGATTTAGTGCCCTGTTAGTGTCCTGATGTATCACTCCATTTCCAAAGAGTGTAAGTTTCTTCACAAGCTTAATGACAGGCTTAAAACTTGTGAGACTAATGCCCCAGCTTTCTCTATCCTCAGCTGTTCCACATAATTACAGGAGAAAGGGAATTTTATTCTGTCCTAACAGATTAGTTCCAAGGAGAATAAATCAGATAATGTTACTGCCTTCTTGTTTGCCTCTCTCTACACCTGGCACAGTGCAAAGCCAGGGCTGGAAATGTTTTTTCTTGCCTACAGTCTGTGATACAGACACGATCCCAGTTTTGGTGTCACCAGGACAACATCTTAAAAGTGCTCTGGTTCAGTTGTTTGTGGCTTTTGGTACTAATTTCAGCTTCTGTGTTTGCTCTGCTCACAGACGATGGCCCTTACTCGAAGGGGAGCAAGGACTCTGGTGGGATGGACGCAGCCCTGGTCTCCAGGAGGCAAAGCATCCCAGGTAAAGGAGGGGATCAGCTCCTGCTCTAAAACATTGGGGCATCCATTACACTTTACCTGGATAGCCCTAAAATGGGTAAACCCCCAAAACACTAATTTTGGTGCATCTATCAGCAAGGCTTCTGCTAGAGGGCAGAAATGGTCGGTAGTAACTGGTCTCAGTGAGTGGTACGTTACTGGTGCCATCCCTGTCTTGTATGAAGGTGTTGATGGTGGTTACAGGGAGCCAGGAAAGGACAGATTCCTCCACTGGACTGACACCCACAAAGAAGGAAAGAGCAGGAAAGGAGAGAGGGAAGAATTGCTGCCACAGCTGAGCTCACCAGGCAGGGAGGGAGACCGGCAGTGTCTGGCGAGCTTTGCATGTCCCACGTGTGACTAAGTTTGTTTTGATATTTTGTCAGTCACAGCAAATTTCTGTGTGAGAGAAACCTTCCCATGGAGAAACACCCTGGGGGCTCAAGGGCAAGTGGAGAAGTGGCAGTACATTTGCCTCTGTCAGCACTGGGCTTTGTGTGCCAGCAGCACTCCAGCAGGTCTGGATGGGCTGCCCTGGACAACTCATCTCCTTCCTAGAAAGCCAGGGGCTTGATTTTGACTTTTGACTACTAATGACCCCGTCACAGGTTTGGTTTAGTGTGTTGTCGGGAATGGGGAGGAAGTGGGGCTCTTTTGCTATTGCTTTATCATTCAGCAGTTGTTCTAGAAGATATTCTTCATCTTCTGGGGCTTCTGCAGTACATTACCACTGTACTGCACTGTTCTGCAGCCCTGATGGGGGAAGAGTCACGAGAGCCAGTATGTCTTGAAGGACCAGATCTTCCTTAACCAGCTCACTTTTACATCTGTGTGTGTCTGTGACAGTGGCAGTAGATTTATAGAGGCATTGGTCAAAATCCCTTATTGCTTACCATGGTCGATTGATCTCAGGGACTTGCCTTTTCTTGGAGCAGTGGTTTCTCCTTGAACCCATAACAGTGGGTAATTGCACTCTGGGAGTTCTCATTTTAAACACTTACCAAGGATCAAAATTAAACCCCATTGAAGAGCTAATAATCTCCTCTTGTGGCACCATCTGTGTTGATCAGCCATGTCTGTAGTTGCGAGGAAATTTGCAGGATGGTGCCAGATGATGTTCTTCCCAGCACTGTGGAGAGTCCCCCCCAGGTTTCTGGCAGCCCCTGGGATCCCAGCTTGTTGAATTGAAAACTAAGTTACTGCAGTTGGCAAGGGATCAAAACTGAGTTTAAAGAGCAGAAGTATTATGGACCTGACATTTTTACAACGAGCTGCCAGTGCCACGTTAAATGGGTGCCCAGCAGTGCCTAAACGCCTGCCCAGACTGGGGCTAGATTGCAAAGAGGTTCCCTGCTCTCATTAATCAAGTGCACAGATTATTCTTGGCAGTGCTTTGCAAAACAGGTAGTGCATGGCAGGCCTCTAAGCGAGGTGCAATTTCTGGTGTCATGGTAGCTTTGAAAAGGAGCAGAGTACTAGTGATGGGGCACCACAGTGCCAAATGACACCGAATTTTGGATGTTTGGAAGAGGCCCTGCACCAGCATGGATTTTCTGTGTCAATAGGCTGTTCAAGGGGCCCTGCCTTGCTCTGGAAATCATAGTGTGCAAGAGGTTTCAAATGTTCCCTCTTCAAACAGAGCATCTCATTTAAGCCTGGTGAGGTTTGCTGTGCAAACAAGCTCCTGGGCCATTTGCCCCGTGGGTTTTTGTCCACATCTGTGGGACTGCTGTTTGTTGTGTGCTACCAGTGCCGTCACCACCTGCAGAGCCTTGGGGAAAGACACCCTGTGTGAGGGTGACTGATTTCCTCCTGTGAAATTGTGGAAGATCAATACACTGGAGAGAGTGGAGGTGGACGGATCATGTTGTAGACAAATTGTGTAAAAGCTTCTTAGAAGAGGCTCTTGCAAGGTAAGTCATCCTGTTTGCTCCAGGGCTAGTCCACCTTTGAGCAGAGTATGAGGTCTGTCATGTGCAGAGCTGCCTTTTGCAAATCTTCAGAGCTCTTGGTCTTTCCTTGGGCCAGGGCTGACTCTCCTGCTCACTTACTGCCCTTCTCCATGCCAAATCCAGAAGCTGGAATAGTTTAGGAACCCTGTTTTTGTAAAACCCAGGCATGAGCTATGATGAGATCAAAACTGCTGCCAGGTTGGGCTTATATGCAGGTGCTGGACAGACAGGAATGTTGTCCTGGACTGGAGAAGGTAAAGTGTGCTCTGCCTGCAGCACGCAGAGAAGCAGTACTGGTGCAGCAGGCATGGGGTGGGCATCCCCTAAACCTGGACATGTGTGTGATGGCAGGCAGTGCTTGTGGAACAAGTCATGGTGTAAAAGTGACTTGTGCCTTCAATTCCAGCTGCAGATGAGGTGGTAACAGGGAGTTTGACTTGAGCCAGGTGCAGATGGGTGAGGAAACAGCTGTGAATGAATGCAGGTCATGCCTCCCCCTCCTCCCGCTGATGACAGTCTTTATCTCCCAACTGTATTGATATCTCATGATCATTTATTAATCACAGATTTTGAGATACACCCTGTTCTGTCCATCCAGGCAGCAACTGCAGGTTCACAGCATCCTCCTACAGTGTGACTGCCTGACATGTAGCCCTGTTAACACCCTCCTCACTCTTTATCAAACATAGTTCCTGAGGTGGTCTCCCTGGACCATTGCTGAGATCTCATCACCCTGGGTTTGAATTTTTCCACTGCCTCCAGCACCTTGAAACACAAGGTTTTTATTCTCTCACAAGCCCTGATTTCTCTGTTTTGTCTTCCTTGGTCCTGCCTGCTAGACCTGCTTGCAAACATAGCTGGGGATCTACCAGGACACACTTCCATTTTACAACTTAGTTTTAAATAGACTGAGGTTTTTTCTTTATGCTAGTTGTGCAAATCATCCCAGGTCTGCTTTCCCTCCACCTATAGGAAAAGGGTGTCCTTCGGATTGGGAGGAATGTGCCTTCCACTGAGTTATTTATCTTTATTCCTGATCTTTCAGAGGAGTTCAGAGGGGTCACAATCGTGGAGCTGATTAAGAAGGAAGGAAGCACCCTCGGGTTAACCATTTCAGGTGGCACAGACAAAGATGGAAAGCCAAGAGTCTCCAATCTGAGGCCGGGAGGACTGGCTGCAAGGTGAGAAATGGAAATGGGCTGCAGAGAGCACAGCAAAACTGCAGAGGAATAGTTGCATGTTCCAGCTACTGAATGAATAGAGTTATAATTAAAGTAGTTGGCACCCGACTCCCTTTTTTCAAGTGCCCCAGAATGCAAAGTTGTTGCTTCAGGAAGTAGAATGTCTTCTATTTTGAGTTATTTCCTATGCTCTGTGCAATTATGCTCTGAAATTTTGTGTAGGGATATTTGGGATTCTGTGAAATTAGGCAGCCTTGTCAGGAGAGCTGCATGGTACAATACATCTTGATCAGGCTAAGTGGTTTAATATTGTATCTGTTCTGAATACTGAGTATATAAGTAACATTATTGGCTCAGAAAAGGAATGGGCAAAGAAAGGCTCCAAGAAGCAGAAAAAGGGAAGGAGTAATTGAACAATTTTGCAGAAAACAGGCAAAAGGAAAGATGTTTCCTCTTTCCCGTATGGATTCTTTTTCAGCCAGCTCTTGGTGTGCTTTTCTTTGACTGATTGCTCTACATGAATGGGAACTGAGCAACAAAAGAGAGGTATGCTGCGATTGTTGCTGTATGTACAGATCTGAACACTTGCCACCGGGAAAGATAGATGGCTTCAATTTTAGCACTTCCCTCCTGTAGCAGACACGTGCAATCAGACAGAAGAGATCAGCCCAGCATTGGTGGCTTGTTCAGAAAGTCCTCCAGTTACCAGCCAGCCACGCCAGTAGCAGAGACTTTGTGCTACCACTGTTGGTGTTTTTTATTTATTTTTCTTTGCAGGAGTGACCAGCTGAACGTGGGGGATTACATCAAGTCGGTGAATGGCATTAACCTGACCAAGCTGCGGCATGACGAGATCATCAGCCTGCTGAAAAACGTGGGCGAGAGGGTGGTGCTGGAAGTGGAGTACGAGCTTCCGCCAGCCGGTGCGTGCCTCTTGGATAACGCTGCTCTCTTTCCTTGGCCGCCTTTTGTCCCGGGGTGCAGCTGGACTTGCTCGTGCAGTAGCTGCCGTGGCCAAGGCAGTGTCCAGGGGCGTTTTGCCGTTGCCTTCATCTGCTCGCGCGCGGCGGCGGCTGCTGCAGAGCTGTGTGCAGCCGGAGCAGAGCGCTTTTTCCAGCACAGTGGGTGCCTGTTCATGCACACTGGCAGGGGACGGCTGATTAGGTCTGTCTTGCCTCGCAGTGACTCGGTAGCTCAGGCCAATCTGCCTCCTGATGCTGCTTCAGTTTTTCTTTTTCCCTTTCGGAGCGTGACTACGGGAGATTTTATTCAGTCTTAAACATATATTACCAGATGCTCTCTTCTGAATTGTGGCAAGTGCTGTTAGTCCTCAGGACTCTTCAAAGTGTTACATGTTTTTAGAAGGGGAACTGAAGCAAGCTGCTTTCCAGCTAAGGGGCCCTGGCAGAAGCTGGCAAGCCCAACTCACAGGGCTTGTGTCCTGACATGGGAGACTATACGCTCTTGGACTCATTTGTTTTGATGATTGGTGTTTCTGATTAAAACAAATTCCTCAATACAGTTTCTTATCACAGTCTTTCCATTGTGATAACAGTCTTCCCAGTTATTACTCATTCATTTACCCAGATCCATCAGAGGATGATTGGACAGAAGAAATAGAACAACTAAAAATAAGATGACAGGAAAAACAAAACTAATGAAATCTAAACATTTTGCCCCAGATAGGAAGCTATTTTACACTTCATAGCTTTGCTGTAGCTGCTGCTTTTACATGAAAAATATTGAATCTATAAATGACCATGTAAAGCCCAAAAAAGAGTAGAATCTAATCTGGATTAGATGAATCTCTATCCATCATGCCCCTCTGCTCTGCTGTAAGTTTTTGCATACACCCCTAGTAGAGCCAACTGTGGCTCAAGTTTTCCATGTTCTCATGCTCCCTGGAGATGACCACTCTTAACCTTTCTCCATGGCTGTGATATTCCTTATCAGGAATCTGATAAGCTGTACTTACCAGCTGAGGAGCAGAGCCAGCGCCGCATGGCTCAATCAATAGCAGCCATGCGAGATGTCCTCAGCTCCAAATGAGCAGGAAGAGCACACTGAGATAGTGACTTCTCTCCAGTCAGATTATTAGGGCTGTTTATAAATGATCCAAACAAAGGAGCACTGCAAAAAGCAGGGAATTGTCAATTATTGCCTGGTTCCAATTCATTGTGGGCTTTTATCTGCTGTAAGGGTTTGTTATTGCTGTGTGCGCCCGCTTGTCTTTCACTCTCTTTCTCTGGGCAAAGAGCAGAAATACAGTGCAATTCAGCAGCTTGTGGGTTTGAATTTTGCTCCCCACTTTGTAATTTCCTGCTTTAGAACAGATCTTGCAAGTCCAAGTCTAGTTTTCAGGCTGCTGTGTTGTATCATCTCTTTCATAAATAAACCAAGCCCTGTGTTAACACTGCCTTAGGTTTCCCTGCTCCCACTGGTCTTATGAAAGGCTGTTGCAGCACTTCATTCTTGGATGCTTAGGACGGAAATTGTGTGGCTTCTGAACTCATTTGTGGATGCTTTATACCCTTTTCTTGGTATTTGAGTATCACCCCTTAGCTGGGAGCCTTCCCATGCCCTGAGCTTTTCCCTTCTGGAGTATTTCTGGGCTGTGTCCCTGTTAGCTGTCTGTGCACAGCAGCAGGAGCAAAGTGGGGATGGTGTTTGGAGGTTTTTTTGGCCTCGCTGTAGCTGGTCCCCAGGGCTGTCTGCCTGCAGGGCAGTACCATACCTCCGCTCTATGTTTTTTGGGTTAGTTTTAAGGCTGGGATAAGCCTTTAGGTGCAGGTTGCAAGCCCTCAGGGTGCTTGGCAGTGAGGATGAATGTGGTCAGTGAGGACAGTAGGGAGATTTGCTTCAAAACCCCCCTCATGAGCCAAGGGAAATGCCAGTTGGATGTGCCTAGGGCATCCTTCAGCTCAAATTTGCCAGGTTGAAGTCAGGTTCTTGGTCTTTTTTTTTCTGATTATCTTTGTGGCCATTTATGGCACTTGGTTTGAAAATTAGAAATTTTCAGAATGGACTAGGCAGAAAAGACTGGGTGGAGAAGACTGGGAAGTTGTCCCATATTCACTGCAGTAGTGCAAGAAATCATTAAATAGTGGGGGATGGCAAGAGATGGAAACAGTTTCTTTCTTTTTCTCTTTACTTTTGTACATTTTGTATTTTGTACAAATAGTACTGTGTATTTAACATAAAATTACTGAATTGCCCTTAGGATCAGTTTAAAGGATTCACTTAATCTTTTTTTAAATCCAAAATATGAGAGGTAAGGGAAAAAACCCAACTTTATGCATTGAGGATTTGGGATTTTCATTTTCTTTAAGGTCAACTGGTGACTTGATTCCTTATGCTGCTGCTGGTTTTTTTAATAAGTTTCCATCTGTGGCAGAAGCTTTTGAGAAAAGCTGAATGCATTAAACCCAGTTGATAAACGAGATGGTTTTACTTGAATGTCAGAGTATTAACCAAGACAAATTTGAGGGAAGCTGCACAACACTGAGCTGGTGATATAATCCTAAAACATGATGGTTGGCTCTGATTCAGGTTCACGTGTTTGGGCTGGGCTCTTTTTGCCTCCAGACAGGGGAGATACAATATGGGGTTTGGGCTGGACTTTCCTTTCAGTGTTGTTTGGATAAGTTTTGATATTATTTTGCAGGGTGGTTGGAAAAGGTTTATTTGAGGGTAACTGGGTCTTTCTCTCCTCCTTTAGTGCCAGAAAGCAGTGCTGGCATTATTCCCAAGACCATTGAAGTGTCCCTCTACAAGGAAGGCAACAGCTTTGGCTTTGTGCTGAGAGGTTAGTAGCTTCTCCAGTGAAAAGCAGAGGGGACAAGCACTGGCAGAGGTGGAAAGTGGGAAAAGTAAGAAGGTGAATGACAAAAACCTCAGCTGAGCAGTAAAAGTGTGTCCTGGACTCGCTGCCTCTGAGGGCTGCCGGCTGCCGAATCCAGGGCAGTCGTTTTGCTTTCAGGCTGTGTCAGCTGTTAGGTGATAAATGTCTCTTTCTCAGCGCTCTCACTCAGGCTCCCAAACCTCCAGTGACTTACGGCTTTCCCGGTTTGATTGCAGGGGGAGCCCACGAAGACTGGCACAAGTCCAGGCCGCTGGTGCTCACCTACGTGAGGCCGGGCGGCCCAGCAGACAGGTACTGCTCGTGTCACGGCTCCACACGGGCTGTCACGGCACAGACCGGCAGCTGTCCCCGCGCTCTGGGATGTGTGTCCTTCTCGTCCGCCTTGTGCCTCCCTGGGGCTTTTTGTGCTGGTGGTTGGAATGCCAGCGGTGGTGTGGGACCTGTGGTGTGTGTTGGGAGGGTGGACACGATGCTCACAGGCTGACCCACGTGTAGATGTTGTTGTTACAAGCAGAAACTGCTCTTCCAGAGGCAGCCACCTCATTAGCCCTGTGCAGCTGAATCACTGATGCTGTGTTAGAAAGCAGGAGCCGGGCTATCTACTCTCATGCTGATAATTTAATACGATGGGACTGGTACTATAAATAACCCAGACTATTGTCCCAAGGAGTGTTCTCTCATCCTATGGGATGAGACTAATTGACTTCTTAATATGTGTGTGTGTGTATGTGGGTATATATATATACACACACACGTGTGTACATACACAGAAAATATCTGCTTATATATTTACATACAGATAATGTAGATACATAGCTACTTTATCTATAGAAATATAGATAGATATTTAAAGATACATAGATTATTTACCTAAATATAAAAAAATGCATATACTAAAAAAAAAATTAAATTGCCTGTGGTTTCTTACAGGGAAGGGTCCCTGAAAATTGGGGACAGGCTGCTGAGTGTGGATGGGATCCCTCTGCACAGCATGACCCACGCTGATGCCCTCAACATCCTGCGGCAGTGCAGCCAGGAGGCACTTTTCCAGATCGAGTATGATGTGACCATCATGGGTAAGGACAAGATGGTTGTGATGGCATTTTTGTCTCTGACTGCCTGGAAAGTATGTGAGACCAGAGACAGTAATTGGGATACGCGGTTTCAGTGGAAAAATTGCTGAGCAATGTGCTGCCAGCATGGATGTAGGGGGTAAAGTTCAAAGCTGGCTTAGTTAAATGCATTTGACATGCCCTTATCCAGTGATGTGTCTCAATAGGGATGATGAGTGGTTTTAGAGGAGAGGGCAAAAGGGGATTTTCTAATGTAGACAGAGAGGGCATAGGAGAAGTCAGAGTTAAAGGGGGCTGGAGAGCTCTGCCAGCACTGCAAATAGCACTATTAAATGTGTGCAGGGGAGTGAGCTGCATGCAGGCAGAGACTTGCTGTGGCTTTGTTTCTGAATTTTGACCCCTGCTTAATTCCAGAGCTATTCCCTTTCTTAGAAATGTTACTTCATGTCTGCTTCTGAAATAAATGAGGGGTGATCAACTGCTTGACCCCAAATAAGACAGAATTTATTGGAGGGCAGAGGATGAGTATTTCTAAAAAGCATTTTACACAGTAGATATGAAGTTTGAGAGTTTGGTGGGTTGGTGGTGATTGATGAGGCTTTTTTTTCCCCATTTGATTTTAAGTTTCAAGCCCTGGGAAAGGGTTTATTATTAGCTACTGTAAAGTGGTTCTGAGCTGGCTTTGTGACACACAGCTGTTACTGCAGGGAGCGTTGTTAATGAGTTTAAGGTTACCACAGAGTTCGAAGCCGTGTTGGTTCTGGAAGCTCATTGAGCTGTGTATTAGATCTTAATGTTTCCTATACATCTCCAGAGGGGTTTCTGCCTCCACTGAAGCCATGAGCTGGACTAGGTTAGAGTCTTTTGCACAAATCTCACAAACCAGTCCAACACGCCTGAGCCAGAGAGGAGTCTGTGATATCAGGTTGTTTTCTCATGTGTCGGTGTGGAGGAAAATAAAAACGACCTGAAGCTGAGAGAGTTTGAGACCGTGTCAGCCCTGAGGAAAGAGAGCTGAGAACACCAGAACTCGCCCCATGCAATGTGCAATAGGGTTGCACCAGGATAAGGGAACTCCTCGTGACAGCCCTGAGGGCTTTCTGCTTCCTGTTGAGTCTCCTTCCCACAGGCTGTCCCCTTGCTTTTGGTAGAAGCTCCACAGGCATGGACACAGTGGCTCTCCCCTGGGGGAGGTGGCTGCCAGGGGCTGGGCAGCCGTGTGCCACACAGACACCTTCTCCATGGGAGAGCTGCAAGGAAAAGCTGGTGCCTGGGCAGCTGCCTGCACACTGCCTGGCTTCTGCCACACCACAGGAGCAGCTTCTCTTTGGAAACTGGCTGCTGTTCATGATAAAGAGAAAACACTTACATGATGGAAAACAGGAACTACACAAACTCTCTTTTCTACCTTTCTATGATTTTTTGGGGGTTTTTCTACAGCAGTCAGAAGGGGATGTCCATTCTTCTTGCAGGCTGCTCCAGGCAGGGGGCAGGTGGAGGTAAGGAGGGATTTTGCATGGAGCTGTCAAATCTGAACAATAGCAAACAATTAATGGTGCATAGGAAATGGGCCTTTTAGGAGGTTTATTGTTTGTGCAGTCCCCGGTGTCTGTGTTGCAGAAAGCTGATTGTTTTAAAACCTGACTTGGATCAAAAATAACCGTGAAGGTGTTTTGATCTCTTGGTGTTTTTTCTTGAGTAATTCTCCCACCTAGAGCTCTGAGGGTTGAGTGAACCTGAAGGGACGGCAGGGTTTTATGCAGTGATTCTCCATCTTGTGTTGCTGTACTGTGGACCAGAACTAGATACTTCCCAAATTGTTAAAACAGCCCCTTTCTTAGATAATTTCAGCTTAGAGAGTGCTTTCCCCAACCCTGTAAAAGAATATATTTGTCCTGCTTTCTTTTAAGGCAAGATGATACAGAACATGTAGCTTAAAACAGTCTCTGCAGACAGTTTTGCCAGGCAGCAGCTAATAACTGCAATGGGAGATGAGTACACTGTCCCCAGTTCACAGCTATTACAGCCATTCTCTGTATCAGCCCCAGGAAGATGATGAGGGAAGGGAAGAGCAGGTGCTCAGAGTGATGTGGGGATATTTTTAGCCTGAAGGAAGCACTCTTAATTGCCATTTTGAAAACCTGGTGAAGGGGCTGGTACATCACCATGAAGTGGTGCTTGTCCTGTTCATCCCCAGGGAAAATAGAGGTTTTTACATTGTGCTCACTCTCTGTTGCAGCTGTACACGCTGGGGTGATGTGGGCTGACCCTTGAGGAGGGAAAGTTGATTTTCTGCATCTGTCCTTGGTGAGAGACCAAGGTTGCTGTGGGGGAGTGTTGAATCCCAGTGTTCCCCAGCTGGCTCTGTGGTTTTCCAGCCAAAATTGTGCACTGAGGATGATCTGCATGGGGCCAGCCCTGCTCTTGGTGTGAGGGAAGTGGCAGCTGCCTGCCATTACCACGGAGCATTCCCCAGCTGCTGGGATTTCACCAGGGAGACCAGCATAGGATGGGGCCACAGCCGACTTACTGTCATTTGGCTGAGATTTCTCAGTGCCACTGAAGGAATTAAATTAATCTGCCATTTCCATTTTAAAGGAATGCCAACTGGGCATGCACCTCCCTGGGGCATCAGGAAAATCTCTGCCCTTTGCTGATGCCAGATAAACTGTGCAATGAACAGATGCTTTCCTGTGGTGGCATTCTATCTTATGGGACTTTTAAAAAACAGGGGAGGAAGAAAAAAACCCCACCACAAATACCGGGATCTGCCAGAAAATGGTATTTGAATAGTTACTTTGTAAATGAGCTGTGTGTGCCATGAACCAAGGGAATGGGCCTTCAGGGTTGACTCAGGAAGGGGGGAAGGTCTCTGCCAGAGATGACGGATGAGCAAAGCAATTTGCTCTGTCCTTTCCTGCCTCTCCTTTCCCCTGACTGCCCCTCCACCCATTCAGTTTTAGGCTGAAGATTTTTAGGCCTGTGGGGCTCTCCTGCTGATGGAGTGGAGGGCTGGTAGTGTCCCACAAATGGGTGACCATTCAGTGTTTGCTGAGCAATGGCGGGGGCTAGAGCCTGAAGAGGGGCCCAGGAAGTGAAACGCCTCCATGTGCCTGTGAAGCTGCAGGGAACGAGAGCTACTGGGCTGTGTCAGGAACGGGGTAGCTCCCTGGTATGGTTCTTCTAGGAGTTTTTGGTTTATTTTGTTTCCATTTGCAAGGGAAGTTCCCTTTCCCTTTCCCTTTCC
>WBMZ01004778.1:0-52128 GCA_013400975.1 Atrichornis clamosus | reverse complement strand
CCTGGCGGGCGCGGGCCCGCGCCCATCGCGGGGATTGCCCGGGCGCCGGCGGCGCCCCGCGGCCGCCGGGGCTGCCGAGCGCTGATATCCGCGCATCTTTGGGGCCCGGAGCTCGAAAGGCACCGGGCACAGCCCCCACCCTTTTCTGCCGGCCGGGGGCTCCCGCTAGGCCCCGGCTCCCCGGAGCAGCTCTCGCCGTGCTTTGGGCCGGGGGAGGGCGGCGGCGGCGGCGGCACCGCGCTCGGGTTCCTCCTCCTGTGCGGTGAGGGACAAGCCACAGCGAGCAGTTAAACCTGAGCCTGAGCTGTGTGTGCGTCGGGACGTTCGCACCGGTGGTACACGCGGGATCAGCCTGGTTACTACTATGTTTGCTCGGAGCTGTCGGCCCTTACCGTGTTAGCGTGTCCCGCTGGTGGTTCAGTGTCGTGTTTCAGCTTTGATTTACCAAGCTTTGTAAGGGCTCTTAATTTTGGGGTACTTTCAGCATACCCTCCGAATGCGGTTTCAGCTTAAGACTTAAATAGTTTGGAGTCACTGAGCAGAGATACAGGTAGCTGCATTTCAAGGTATCAAAAGATAGCTTGGTCCTGTAGCTCACGTGGGTGTTCCTGCTGGCCTGCAGTCTCCCACTTCATTTGTAATGATGTGAATGGAAGCCCTCAGATGGGTGATTATTCTCTTTACAAAAATTACTAAATGATTCCAGTAGTGTAGCCCTTGTAGGAAATGACAACATCCTCATCGCTTGTTGGAATGAATGGATATTCACTTATAACACTGTGAATCTCTCTCGGTTGAGCACTCAGTGTTGGCAACCATTGTAAAATACATTAATGTAGAATATGCTAAATAGTGGATGAAAAAGTAAAACTATTTTGTCTAAGAAGTCAAGTTATCAAGCAGATTATAGAGGTGATGAGGTAAACGAAGGCAGGAGTAGCATTTATCTTACGTGAAACAGAACTAAACTATGATTACTGCTCAGAACTGTAAGCAGTAAAAATAAAGAGGACAAATCTTACAGGTTTTTATGCTTATCCAGCTACCTGAGTGCAGAGCATGTTAAGCTGAATAGTTCAGGTGTGAGAGGGAACAGTGATTCATAATACAGTGGAACTGGTGTTTATCACAGAGTTGCAGTAAGAGCTCAGTCATGAGCCTGGTGTCTGTGTTAAATTTTTTTGATTGCTCTTGACAATTCCCCAGAATACAACTGAGAAGTGCACCCACTTGTAAGCTGGTGCATAAATTTCCTTCTTGGTGCTTTTGTTTTCTTCATGCTTTTCTGGAGAAAAATGCTGTCAGAATTCACACAACTCACTTCAAAGATGTATGGTTATGTGGGACTGTTTCTTTCCCTTCTGGAGAGGAAAGGTGGAGGGCAAAAGAGAGACTTATGAACTCCAGATTTTCTTTGAAGGATCCCCCTTAGATATTTTTTGGTTTTATCTATTATAGGGTGGTGTGTATGGTGGGTTGGTATTTTCATGTGTGCATTATAAGTTGTCTGTAGCCAGTCTAGAGCTTTTAAATCTTGTGTTGGTTGTGTTAGATGACCAGCTCTTTAGCTCCTGTGCTGTGCATGCATTAGGTTGTCAGATGTGCATATGATCCAGGACTTGAATCTGACTAGTTACTACAGCCTCAAAAATGTGCAAAGTCATATTTTGAAATATTGCAGCTGCAGAAGTGCAGACACAGAAATGTGCCTACTTAAGTCTTCAGGAGTCTTGATTGAGAATTGTTTTGATCTTTCTTATCATACCAATTTTTATTTTAGTGTTAAATTTCGTATTCCTAGTGCCTTAGAGGGAGGGGAGGGAGTGAACTCAGTTGCTAGTGAGAATTCGGAAGAGTAGGAAAGGAAATGGAAGAGAGAGATAGGAAAGTAAAGAGATGCATAAAGGTAAAATGACTCCAATAAAGAAAATTAGATCTTATTATATACAGTAGTACATTTTATGATCAATAAATGGCTTTGGTTACTTTTAGGAAAAGACCTTCTCATTTTTCTCCACATGCACCCTTCGTGTTGTCATTCAAGGGAGACTGTCGACGGCTGCCTAGGGCTAGGGGAGCATATTTGGACGGTAATGAAGTCCAGAGTCTAGCTAGCTGCTCCAAATGCAGTTGGCATTCCTCGTCTTGACCGACTGCTGGCAGATGGCCGGGCTCTCAGGTCGAGTTGCAGCCCTGTACTCCTCAGCCTGCGTCCTTGCTCTGCGCAGGCTGTCATCTAGCCCAGTGGGAGAGCAGTAGCTTTCCTTGTCGCTGCAAGAGCTCTATTTATATTTCCAATACTTTCTTCAAATCCAGTGAAAAGGTGACAGTATGGATGTTGCAAAGCAGTTGTTGCAGAAGATACAGAATTATTCCCAATCTGTTCTCAGATTACTTAGATACGCAGACTTTAATAAAATATGCGGGGCAGTGGTCTGTAAGCTCAAAAGATGACTTGCTTTAGAGTTATGACAGTGTTAGCACATCACAAATGGTGAGTAGAAAACATTGATATAGTTTTAAATCTTTAAAGACATAATCAGAATTGGAAAACCTCCTATCTTGTGAATAGAGAAGAGGTATTTTTGTTTTCTTCAGTAGTTCAAAACCAGGGGTCCTGTGAGAATCCCCTTGACAAAAAAATCTATTAATGTAAGATAAAATAAAAATGTGTTGTTGGTACATTTACATAGATGTGTGGTTTTGATGCTGTAAACTTTTTTCCAAAACGTTACTATTTCCAGTATTAAAAGGTGAGCCTTTGCAACAGACAAAAAATAAGCTCAGTGATTTTTACTTTCAAGCACTTATTACATCAGTTCTTTCCCATGTTGCAAAGTCACGTACCTCCAGTCGAGTAAGGAATTGAATTGCATCTGATTTTTTTTTCTTGGCTGACATTCAATCCACTTCATTGCTGTGTCAAGTGCAGTCAGTGTATCTGAATGGGATGGGCAATTCTACCTCATATAATCTTTTAAAATGTTTTTTTTCCTGCTGTTTTCATTGCTGCAGTCATCTCATCATTCATGATTTGATGTACAGGTCTATATGTTGACTGTGTAGCCAGTTGTTAGCGCTTCTGTTACAATCATTGCAGCTGCTCCTATCAGGAAGTAACCATCTGAAGCAGTATCTGAGACTCCTTCAGATTTTTTTTCTAATGAATTTATCTGTGTTAAATTGCAGATGCTTTGATTTCCTCCCCTGCATCATACTGTGTCTGAAATATTCATTCCTTGGTATTTACTGTGTGAAGCTATTTCCACGATCTGCAGTGAACTTCTGCTTGCCATATTTTTTGAGACCCTGGGAACGCTTGGACTGCTAGTTACAAAATGCTGCTTCAAAATGTAAAATTTCTGGGAGGTTTTATGGAGATTCTCTTGATGTGTGTGGTGGTAGGCACCTACAGCATTCTGTATTAGAAGTCAGTGTAACCAGCTTTGTATGTCTGGAGTTTTTTAAAATATAAATCAGGTATTTAGCCTGCAGCTAGAACTTTCTAGAAGTTCTTTAAAAGTATGATTGGCAGCCAACTTGAAGTTTCTCACTTTGTCTTGGAAGCTGTGGGGTTTTGAGGCATGGACTTCTGTCTTCACATGAAAATTTAAGTCACTGTTTGTTTTTGATTTCTCTGACATTTCTGACCACGTTTTTATTTCCTAAATAAAAAAGAGGTAAATAAAAAAGACTTGAGGTAAACCTAATACCTTTCAGTGTTTTGTATTTCTTTGGATGGTGATTAGGCACAGAAGACATTACATCTGGAGAGTGCTGTTCCTTGACGTTTGTCAGAGAAGCCTGGTCTTTGTAATGTCTTTTTGTACCTTGTATGCTGTTTGAATCTTGTGGATAGCTTCAAATTTGATAGAAGGGTGAAAATCTTGGGAATTTTCAGAGGTGTTTTTGTACTGTTCTTAAAACCATCTTCTCCCTGCCTCGCCCCCAACAAATGTAGAAAGGTAGAGAGTTAATACATGTGCTGTTTTGCAACCCTCATTGAGCCTTCTTGCCAGGTGACTAGTGTAGCCTAGGCTGGCTGTGATAGCGGGAGGGGTATATAGGCAGCTCTTGGAGGCCTGAAGCTTGGCAGGACAGATGCTTTGTGCAGCTGTGGGAGGGAGGCTGAGAAGAAGGCTCAGGCCCAGAGGATAAGAAAACTTTCAAGTTAGGCCTAGTTAGGTTAAGTTTTAGAAGGAAAATGTGGAGTCTTAATAAATGATCTTAAAGAGGACACTGGTAACTTTTCACAGCCTTTTCCTTAAAGAAGCTTTCAGTAGACACTGCAGAATAAAAACTGAGGAAAAACCAAGCAAATAACCCAGATAGAGGAAATAATCTTATTTGGACCATCTTGTATAATACTTCAGCAACTTCGAAGCACAAACCTATAGTACACCAATGGATTTTTATTGCTTTGCATGCAATTGATTTATACTGTACTTGTCTGTTACATTTAGATGGCTTTCAGAGTATCATCAAAATTAGTTTTGTGTAATAGTACAAAACAAAACCACATTTTTGTAGTTACATGTGAATGGTGGATTAACAGTGGGAAGCAGGTGGTACATTTTGCCACAGGTGGTGTGGCGGGTTGACCCTGGCTCGACATCGCTTTATCTCTCCCCGCCTCAGCTGGGCAGCAAAGAGAAAATACGACCAAATGCTCCCAGGTCAAGACAATCACAGGGAGGGATCACTTGCCCTTTAAAGTCACAGGCAAAACAGACTCGACTCAGGGAAATTAATATCATTTATTACCCATCAAATCCAAGTAGGGTAATGAGAAATAAAACCTAAATCTTAAAACACCTTTCCCCCACCCCACCTTTCTTTCTGGGCTCAACTTCATTCCCAGTTTTCCTCTCCCTCCTACCCTTCTGCGGTGCAGGGGAATGGGAAATGTGGGTTGTGTTCAGTTCATCACACATTTTCTCTGTTGCTCCTTCTTCCTCAGGGGTAGGACTCCCTATATTCTTCCCCTGCTCCAACATGGGGTCCATCCATGAACTTCTCCAACAGGAGTCCTTCCCACAGGCCACAGTTCCCACAGGCCACAGTTCTTCACGAACTTCTCCAGTGTGCATCCTTTCCACAGAGTGCAGTCCTTCAGGAACAGACTGCTTCAGCGTGGGTCCTCCACTGGGTCACAAGTCCTGCCAGCAAACCTGCTCCAATGTGGGCTCCTCTCTGCACAGGACCTGCCAGGAGCTTGCTCCACTGTAGGCTCCCCATGGGGTCACAGTCTCCTTTGAGTGCGTCCGCCTGCTCTAGCATGGGGTCCTCCATGAGCTGCAGGGGGATCTTTGCCCCGGCACCTGGAGCACCTCCTCCTTCTACTTCTGCACTGACCTTGGTGTCTGCAGAATTGTTGCTCTCACATAATCTCATCTCTTTGGCTGCTGCTGCCTGGGTCGGTTTATATTTTTTCCTTTTTTAAATATGTTACCTCAGAGGTGCTATCACCATTGCTGATGGGCTCAGCCTTGGCTGGGGCGGGTCTGTCTTTGAACTGGCTGGCACGGGCTCTGCTGGACATAGGAGAAGCTTCTGGGAGCTTCTCACAGAAGCACCTCTGTGGGTCCCCCCACTACCAGAACCTTGCCACGTAAACTCAGTACAGATGGCATTTGGAGAAAAGCTCAGTATGAGTTGTTTGCTTTCACCACGCTTTGATAGTTGACTCTACACTGTATATTAAAGCAAGCCTCAATGCAAATATGCTCCATTAGTATAACTGCAGGAATGGTTTACTTAGTGAATTTAGTTATGCCTCACTTTACTATAGCTGGAGATGCACCATGAAAAGCTCTACCTGTGCTAGTACATAGATAATCCTCTAGGAATTTGCATAGGATCTCAGATTCACAGTTCCAAAATCCTGTAATCTGCTGTGGAAAATTCAAGAATGAGGTCATCCTTGGGGGAAAGTGCTGCTGACCTTAAAATGCCCTTCCTCATGTTACTGTTTGGCAACAAGGTCTTCTTCCAAGTGGGTGGATTCTGGATTCTTTTTTTTTTCTTCTTCTGGGAAGGCACTGTTACCTGGAGTACATTTGTGTTCATCTCACTGCAAGTGGCTTGGCAGTGGTTACAATTGTGTGTTGATGGGAGCTGGAGAGCCAGAAGTGTGTGAGGGAAGATTGTGAGCGATCCAGAGTTCACAGGCTTGCTTAGCAGAGCTGTAGTTTCTATTTGCTGGACAACTCTCCACAGATTGAGTACTAGTTAATGTTTTCTAAATCTGCTGTACCACTGTTTTACTCTTTCTTTTTTTACAGCTGATGCCTTTGACATGTTAACGCTCAGAATGTTCTCTTGGTTTTTTTTTTTTGGGAGGTGGTGTTAGATACAGTTGGGCTGGTGATGGGGTCTGGGAACCTGGAGGGTGATAGAAGCATTAGTGCATAGGAGACGTTAGCCCAGTAACAAGTCTGGGAAGTGGGGGCATGTGGAATGCTGATACTTGGGGATTATATGGCAAGGAAGAGAATTCATGTGGAGGCCAGATTTTGTGAACCAAAGTATAGCCTTCTGTTTATGATGTTTGACCATTGCTTTGCAGTGTAATGGTCTTTGCTGGTAATTTTTATTTTTTGTCCTGAAAGATAAATGTTATTTTCAGAAGATTTTCTTCAATGTAGTTATTCTGCAGTGATACAGTTTTAATGTAAACATTCTGAAATCTCACTGACAATATGACATCTGCTTAGGTAACCAATTTATTTTCAGTAATGCTGGTTACAGCCAGTTCTTTACATAATTATAGCTAATGAATTGATAGACCCTGGAAGAAATTGTGCCAAAATGTGATGTTATGTTATACTAAGTTTTGAATTAAGTCTTTGTAATTTTCTGAGGCACCTTTATCCGTATATGTAGAAAACAGTTTTGACTGGTAAGTTTCACTTTTTCCTACTGCCTCCCCATCAAAAATCAAAGCAAAAACATGCATGCTTTTTTACCTTCTTGTGTGCAATGTATCACTTCTTAGTTAAGGGGATTAGTGTGATCTTCCCCCTTATTGTACTCTGACAGAACAGGAAAGAATTGTCATATGGCAAGTAATTATAACTTGTCAATGTGCCAGTACACTGCTTTAAGGTTTGCCCTATGCAGCTAAAGCCTTTAGTTTCTATTTCATAACCCCAAATTAGTCTGTACTGTTGGATGTAGTTGAAAGAAGATGGCACTGGTAGCTGACAAGGGTTTCCTGCGATCGAAATGAAAGTATGAAAGAAATGTATTCCTTGTGTAGTCTGAATTGAATCCAGAGTTGGTTGTTGTACTTCTGTTTTTTGCAGAGAGCTAGCACAAGGTGGAGGAGTTACCACCCTGTGAAGTTAGATTAACCAGAAGTTTATGAGGTGATTGATCTGGTTCATTCTTCTAGCAGCCTTCCAGTACCTAAAGTTGGCCTACAAAAGAGCTGGAGAGGGACTTTTTACAATGGCATATAGGGATAAGACAAGGGGAATGGCTTCAAACTGAAAGAGAGTAAGCTTTGATTAGATGTAAGGAAGAAATTCTTTACTGTGAGGGTGGTGAGGCACTGGAACAGGTTGCCCGGTGGGGCAAGTGGTGGATGCCCCATCCCTGGGAGTGTTGAAGACCAGGTTGGATGGGGCTTTGAGCAACCCGATCTAGTGGTAGGTGTCCCTGCCCATGGCAGGGGAGTTGGACTAGATGATCTTTAAGGTCCATTCCAGCCCAGGCCATTCTGTGATTCTGATTCATGACGAACAGCCTTACTGTATGAACAGATTTAGTTTAGACTGTGCTGGCACAAAAAGTTTTTGTGCTGTTGAGGTGAACTTTGAGGAACTGATTTAGCTCAGAACTCTGCAGTAAAGGTTATTTCTTAAGCCAAATCAGTTCTGTGATCTCATCTGTTATTTGGCTTTGCATATGCTTGGGCTGATGAAGGGGGTACATGGAAGGATGCCTGTACAAATTTGCACTGCTGCTGAGAAGTTAGAGCTTCCCATTCAGGCAGACTTGCATTTTATGAGGAAAGGAAATGATGGAGGTAGTTACAGATGTGAGTGAAGTTGATCAGGGACTGAGAACCATGCTGAAATCGTGGGTAGAAAAGCAGTATGACTCAATTATAAACTTAACATCCAGTGAAGAATGAAACAAAGGACTTCCACTCTCAATGACTAAAAATCAGTGCAACTTATGTGTAATTAAAAAAACCCCCATACTGTTGGCTTTTTGCTATTGGTAGTGTCTTTTCATCTATTTTAGAAATCTTCCTGGAGGATTTGGCAGCAAATGTCTAATCTCCCTTAGCAAGCAAATACTGAAATGACTGATGAGCAATCAGTTAAACTGAAAGATCTCCTTTTCCTCATCATGTTGTCTCCCACATAAATTGTTATGTATGGTACCCTCCAAGTGATAAGTGTTCTCATTTCAACTGTAGCAGGAAATTGAGCTAGTCTGTGGTCTCTTTCTCAAAAACTCTTAATTTGCAGTATCATCTGTGGCATCTGAAACTGTCTACTGCATTTTCTCTAAACATGGTTCTGGATACAACACATCAAACACATCTCAGATTAAAAATTACTGTGTGATTTATACTGTGCTGGGCTGATCTTGGACAGATGTCAACCCAGCCACACTCTCTCCCTGCCTCAGCCAGGTAGGGGGAAAAAATAAGATGGAAACGGTCATGGGTCAAGACAAAGACAGAGATCGTTTACTGATTACCATCATGGCAAAACAGACTCAACTTGGGGAAAGTTAATTTGCTTCCAAGTAAGATAGAATTGGATGGTGAGAAACAAAGACAAATTAAAGCAACACCTTTGTCACCCTTTTCCGGTACTCAACTTCAGTCCTTCACTCCTTACTCCCCAACTCCCCTGTCCCTGATGGATGCAAGGTGATGGGGAATGGGGGTTCGTGGTCAGTCCACAACAGCTCCTCTCTGCTGTTCCTTCCTCCTCTTTCCTTTCCTGCGCTCCAGAGTGGTCCTCTCCATGGGCTACAGTGTGGGTGTCTGCTCCTCTCTGGTCCTTCATGGGCTGCAGAGAACCTTTGCTCTAGTGCCTGGAGCTCTTTCTTACCTTCCTTCTGTGACCTTGGTTTTCACAATAGTTGCTCACAAATTATTTTTTTTTACCCCTTGCTGTTCTCTCTGTGTGATGTTGTTTTCTGTCCTTTCTTAGATACATTTTCGCAGGTGTGCCCCCAGCTTGGCTGATGGGTTCACTCACGTCCTGTGGTATGGTTTTGGAGCTGGCTGTGTCTGGCAAGGTGCAGCTCCTGGCCTCTCCCCACAGAGGTCAGCCTTGGAGCCTCTCTGCTGCCAGCAGCTTGACACATACACCCTGTACATGTGCTCAGACGGTTATGCAGGTAAATTAGGTCATACCAAATACAAGTTTTATGTCCAAAAAAAATAGAGGCAAGGTGATGTGGATTTCTTTCAATTGGGGTGCCTTTTTCATTTTACCAGAAATGCTTCTTTTAGGCCATTTTGGGACTATCCATACCGTGTTGCATTGCATCCTGTTATTCCTTTTATAAATGGCCAGGGTTACCAAAAAGTTTGTTTTGTAGCCAGCTGTTTGGAGACCTTTGCTTGTAGCACCTGTAGAAGAAACCTGTGAAGGGATGTGCAGATTTTGTTCATTTGTACTGGTGGAAGATGCTTTTACCCACAGCCAGTGCCAGCTGTTCCATGGTTTCTCTTGGAAGTTGCTGTCCTCTACTGTTTTTATGTTGTCTGTCAGTCAGCATTTTTCAGGTTAAAGATCTAGTCAAGAAGACCCAACTCACTTTTCCTGAGTTGTGTTGAGAATGCTTACTTTCTCAGTAGATTTGCAGGATGGTGATTTCTGGCAAGGTGACAGCAAATAAACACTGGTACTTCCTCTTGTAGATTAAGTCCTATTAAGACAAAGATACACATCATCTATCTTCCCTGATCTGTTTAGAATAAAGCCACCTAGGGTTAATTGAACCTACAACTAAGGGTGGCTACTACATTGCTTCATTGTCTGAAGTAAGGGCTTGTACAAGAGAGGGCTTGTACCTTGCCTCGGCCTGACAAAGTTGTAGGAGTGTAACCTCCATCTTAGCAGGGGATGCTGAAGGAAAATTGCTACTGTATAGTGAATTGAGCTAGTAAATGTGGTGCTGAAAATATGAGGAAAGAATCATTCCCTTGAGATTTTTTGTGAAGATGTGGTATTTAAAATCTTTAACATGTGCCATTTAAAATCTTTAACAGGTTTAAGATGTGCAGTGTTTTCTCTTTATGTAAGAGGCCATTATTAATGTTTTCTGTTTTGAAGTTTCAGAACAATTTTATCACAGATATGTTGACCTCTGAAAGTCTTAATGGTGTTTCCTCTCTTCTAAAGGTACTAGCATAAAGTTGCTAGCCACAAGGATGCTGTTCTGTAGTCTTAATGCTATAAAAAGTTCTTCGATAACTGTTTATAACAAGTAAGATATGCAGAGTCTTTGGTGTTTAAGACTTTTACAGATGGATGAAGACTTTTAATTTAGCTGTTTACCATCTGCTACTGAAATTAGCCCAGTTGGTAGTTAAGCTTCTTTTGGAATGAGGAGGAAGCCTCTGCGTTTCCTTCTTTGGTTGGTTACAGAACAGTAATCTGTTACACTGGTGTCCTGCTGTGATTAACACTGCAGTCCCAACTCTTTAAACCAGTCCTTTCACCAGAAGGACTCTTATCCCATCCTTCTGACAGCACGTGTTTGCACCCTGCTTTTTGTTGGCACAGCTGTTTGCGTGGACATGTGGTGCACTGCATCAGGGACTCTTCTCTCTTGCATGGCTTTTTTTTCCTTTCTTTTCTTTTCTTCCAGATTTGCTACGTGCTATGTTAGACCATGAGGTCAAGAGACAGTTTTACTGGCAAAAGTGCATAACAGATTGAAGTGGAAAGGCAGCACAGCTTTTTTTTTTTTAATTTTCTCCAGTGGCTGATCATTTATCACCTTTATTAAGGTGCTGTAAGGTGTTGGGATTTCTCTAAACTACCTTTGTTCTAATGAATTTTTTACAAAGTTCACTAGGTGATTTCACATCTGGTGTTAAAGGACAGTGTAGAGCAGAAGATCATTCTGTAAAAGAGTGTATTCCTTCAATTGTGACATTCACTAAAGGCCACAGTATTTATTTTGTGGATTAATAAGAAGCATGTTTTACTTATTGAAGGTAGCTGTATAGCAGTAATATTGAATATGAAATAAGAAAACTGGGGTGTCAGGAAAATGAAGTGCGGGTAGCTGAATTACTAAGCAAAGCACATTTGGCTAGAGATATGGAACTTGGATTTCTTCCTTGAGCTAGTTTTTGCTGACATTGCAAGCGTGCTTCTCTTAAATTCTAGTGGCCTTCATACAGTAGCTTTAAAGTTCACATATTTTATAGGTGCTAGATACTGATTTGTTCTTAACTTTTTTAGCTACTTCACCTGGCAGCCAGTGTAAAATTTGTGGTGGTTAATTACTGCCATAGTACAGGGAACAGAATTGCAAGCAAGGAATAGTGCTCCTTTCTAAAAAGCAATAAAGAAGCTTTAAAAACTAATCCCATGCAAAAATTTCTTCCTTCAGTACTGGAGAGGTCTCTGTCAGACAGGGAAGTTTTACAGTTCAGCTGCAGTGGCTCTGCTATGTAAGAAACAATGTTTGGGTTTTTTTGCAAGTGCTTGGGTGTATGAGTCTTCTGATTGAAATAATTTGCCACTTTTGTATTTTGACACTATCTCTTAGTAGTTTTTTGTTTAGTCCTGCCTTAGTCTGTTGATAACAAAACTTCTGAAGTAGCTTTTTGTTTTTCAAAAAGGTAGCATACAGAAATCTTTTAAAAATTGTTTTGACTGAGGCCTTGGCAGCTTGAGGCTTTTGTAAACACTTCTGCTAGACTGGAAATGATTAAAATAGTGTATTTCTAATGATTCCCTCCTTTATATGCTTGTTCATATCTCCATGTGCATTAGCAGTTGATTTTCATGTATGTCTGTATGGAAGCACTTTCTGGGCGGTTCAGTTCACTTCTTTAAATAAGTGCTCTGTCTTATTCTGTGTGTATAAACAAGGAGAATCCTGGTGGTTATGTCTGCTTTTCAGTAACTTTTCTTTTTCCTTTCACTGAAAGTGGGATAACCAAGCAAAAGCTCAAAGAATGAATGAAACATACTCCCCTGCAGATTGATCTCTCCTTTTTGTGTGGCTTCTCTTAGTCTTGGCAACCTCAAAAGCCTTCACTCCCACCTCTTGCTCTGCTTGTCTCTTTTAAAGATCACGGTTCTCTCTCTTCCTGAGGCTTCTTATTCTAACACATTACTGTGAAAACAGGTTGAGGGTTTCTTCCCCCTCAGGTACAATTAGTTTTCAGTTTAATGTCTTTATAGAAGAATAGCTATGTAGAATGTCAGCTACACCATCTGTCCTATCAGTATCATCTGTCACTCTGCTTCAGGCCACCTGTGTTAATAAGGAAAGCTTTGCCTTTGCTTGTCAAAACACCTTCAACACTTCTGTGTTTTCTAACCACTTAATTAAAAATAAAAAAGGGGAGGCATAAAAAGAGGGGATGTGTAACCAATTGTGAATGACAGATTAGATTTGTTGTTTGGGGTTTTTTTTAAGTACAGGCTGGCATATATCTTCCTTTTGGGTTTATTAATTTTTTTTAGTCAATGGAAATTATTGCATTACTTGGAATTTGAAAAAGTGGAGTAAATCAGGAGCAAGAAGAAATCTCAATCTAAAAACATTGCAGAGTATGACAGAAATAACTGCCTACGGCAGCATGGGATACTTCATTGAAAGCTTTAGAGCTTCCAAAATATGTCCTGAAATGTCTTCTGTGAAACTTCAGTATGCTAGAGAAGAGCTAATAAAAAAACACTACAAAGTACTATTCTGGAACACTTGCTTCATGGGAATTTGTATTCTTGTGAAGACAAAATTAATTGTTCTATTGTAAAATTATTTATTGTGAACAGCAGAACTGCAAAACCCAGTTTTCTCTGAATTTATTCTTTTTTCTTCTTGGTGTGTTCATATATGGGTGTTCCAGCTCTTTTTATCCTTATTGGCAAGGATTTTTACTGGGCAAGAATGGTATATACTTGGTTGGAATAAAGTGGCCAAACAGTGGTAGTAGTATTGAAGTTGCTCATGTCTTCCTCTTCAGTAGCACTGAGCTTGGTTACTCTTGGCCACTGACAGCTTACAAAACATACAGAACAGTTGAAATTGGACTAAGGGTTTAAAGGCAGTTTTAGGGGGAAAGGGAGAAGTAACAGCGTGCATAAAACTCACTTCCTCAGCTAAAAAAGTGTAAGAAAGACTGCCTAAAATGATATGGGAAAGTCAAATATTGCATGTGCTTGATTGTCCTGATTAGTTAAGAAGCGCAAGAATTTAAAAGTTTAATTAAAGGAGATTCATTTATTTATCTATTTATTTATTTAAATGTATTTGAGAGGCTTTTTTCATTGGGTAGCCATCCTCTGGGAAAAGTAATATGAAATTACAGAATAAGATCAATGTGTAATTAAACATTTCCTTGTTTGGTCCATATCTCATCATTCTCTTATGAGTGATTTACAGGGTGGTAGGTGGGGGTTTTTTGCCTTTTTTTTTTTTTTAATTGGTAATGTATGCCTAAAAGAATTAAAATCTTCAAGCAGGTCAGTTTCCTGACCAGGTCCGTAGTGTTGCCTGTATACTCAAATTTTTTTCTCTCAGATATGAATTATTTCTGCAAGTTTTATGTCAAATCAAATTTATTTTAGTATCAACATGTCTGCAACTGTCTATCTTACTGTAAAATGTGGAAATCAAGTCCTGTAATCATGTTAGAACTGGGCCTAGTTGTATGTTTAAGCATTTTATGCTTAGACCTTACAACATAGGTTTTTTATTACTTTCCCTTTCTGTTCCTTTTCCATGGTGTCCCCCAAAATATATTTTAAGAGATTATTGTTAATGTCTTCATAATTTCAGAACAAACCCCTTATTTACTGTCAGAATTTAGGAGGTGTTGGTGTATTTAAGTACCAACATTCTTTTAATAAATGGCATCTTTCCTGCATTTTTCACAGTCTAACACACTTGTCTGTGTTAGGCTGTTTTAAAAAGATGCCCTTTCTGAAACTTCTGCGTGAAGGTAGTGATGTATGTTCATGGGGTCATGACCTGTCGTTTTGAGTGTATCAGAGCAGTTTGGCCTGGTGCTTGCTCTCTGCTGCACTGGAGCTGGCTGGTGTGAAAGGTGAGCGTCAACCAGTTCCTTCACAGATTCCTTGCAAGTGCTCATCCTCGTTTCTGTTTGAAAACAGCTTCAGTTATGCCGATGGTGCCGGAGCTCCGTGCACAGCGCAGGAAGCAAGGTGTGCTTGCTCAAAGGGTTTTTCACGTAATATTAATGTTCCCCAAGGGGCATGTGTGAGTTCAGAGTAGGCTCGGACTAGTGTGGCTGTATGCAGCATAAACATTTTTCTCTGCATTCCTCTTTTCTGTGGTGTTTTATAGGAAGATAACCACACTCACGTAATTTGGAGGCATAAAGGGCTCTCTGAGTGGGATGACATACTAGCAGAGGAATAGCCCCTTCCGTATTATGGAGTGCCTTGATTAAAAGAACTGTTTTTCTCATACATGGGCGTTCTCATTGTTCACTGACCAATGGTTTTTAGTGGCAGAATGTGTAGCTTGCAGCCAGGCAGTCCCTCAGTTGTGCTGGCAGGTAGAAGTGCTGATGCTGCTGCCAGAGAACTGCTGATTCTGGGTTATTTTAAGCCAGGATTGGCTGCCCAGTATGGTTACAGTCAGCATACTGGCATAACTAGGGAGGCAGTCTGGGGGCTACAGTGACTGAGGGGGAGCTGGGGACTGCTGAGATCAGCCCAGCTATTAAAATGTGTTATCCTTAATATAAAAAAAAAAAAGTCTTTGAGTGTGCCCATTAGAACCAAAGCCACAGTTTGCTTACAAATATGTTTCTGGCAAAGTCCAAGTGGTAGCAGCTGTGAAGAAGTTTAAAAATTGATCTTTTCCTGAAGTTTCTCATTTTCAAGTTATGAGTTGGCTCGCTCCATTAGTTTGTATTTGGCATAAGACACTTGCCTCTGCCAGAACTGTCAATAAGTATATGGTCCTTCATAGGCAGAAACCCAGATTGTCCCATTTACCTGGGGCAGCACTCATACTGACAACTTGCTGAAGGAAACTGAGAATGTTATATGCTTTTACAGGGATAATCTGTAGTTTCTTACTGATTTTTCATACCACTGAATGTAAAATATCAGAATTTGTTGTAACTGCTTTTCTACACAATTAGTCTACAAGTAAATAGCCAGCACAATACAAATGAGTAAGTTGTAAAATTATGTGTATCATTTAAAATATACTCACAGAAGTATCTCTAAGAAGCTTGGATGGCTCTTCCATTGAGGTGTATAGGTGGCATTGGCAGCTGATATCTTTGCAGATAAGTAGACAAAATGTCACAACAAGAAAGCAGAGCAGATATATTTATTTTTAGGTTTGCATATGTACATAGTAATAAATTCAATATTACGATTTGTATGATCTTAGCAATTCGGAGATGAGTAATTGGATTTTGGCTTTATTTACCATGACTTCACTTCTTCATATATTGATTAGTTTTCGTAAAGTGAGGTGTTACTTAACTGCGCTAAGACATTCATATCACTTAAATGCTGTGTACATTTATTTCTACAAAAGAGTAATGTAAGAGTCCAGTTATGTTTGTAGAATTTATTAAGCCAAGTAGAGGTAATCTGTCTGTTTTGTGCTTGTATTAAAGAGACACTTACTGCATTGGAGAGAGACTGACTACAAAGGCATGTACTGACCGGACAAGGAGAAATGGCTTCAAACTGAAAGAGAGTAGGTTTAGATAAGACGTGAGGAAGAAATTCTTTACTGTGAGGATGGTGAGGCACCGGAACAAGTTGCCCAGAGAAGTTGTGGATGCCCCATCCCTGGCAGTGTTCAGGGTCAGTTTGGATGGGGCTCTGAGCAACCTGGTCTAGTGAAAGGTGTCCCTGCCCATGGCAGGGGGTTGGAACGAGATGATCTTTGAGGTCCCTTCCAACCCAGACCATTCTATGATTTTATAATTATTGCTATAGTAGATATATGGAATAAATATGCTATTAAACTGAAATAATAAATTAATGTTACATCTACAAGTTGCCATCTTCTCTCTATAGAAACAGGATAATTTTTCTTTGTGAAAGCCAACACAGAAAAGAGGTGAAAAAATTAACTGTACACAGTAAAAGCAAGCTTAGAAGAAAAGCAGGAAATGGGGCTAAAATTGCCTGAGGAAATGAGGCTTTAGCAGGATTTCTTGTCCCTGCCTAATGCCCTTTTGCCCATTTTGGCCTTAGGATCTTTTTTATAAGGAGCAGAATGGTGCCCATAAGATTTGTGAAGGCTGGCAGCAGAGAAGAGGGAAAGGTATCCAGTACTTGGTCTGTTTGCTCAGGGCATTAGCAGGATGGGCAGCTCTTAGCTATGGTCACACCTGAGGTAGGATTGGTACTGTAGGCAGAAGAGTGGAGAAAGAAAGAATACAAGTCACTGCAGGAAACTGGCCTTCCCTAATTTTGCTGCTTACAGAACAACTTGACTGTTTCCTCCTGTCTGTTAGGGTGACTTGAAACATGGTTATATGTAGGCTGGAAGTGCTCACACCAAAGCTATTTATGCGTATATATGTGTAAATATATAAAATATCCTCAAAATACATCTTTAGTGTTGCAGCACAGTAGCACTTTAAATTCTTCGAAGTTGGATCTGATTCCAGTACAAATGTTCAGCTTAATAAACCAGTCCACTCTTGTTAAGAGTAAACTTTGAACACTTTCTGCGAGTGATTAATCCCTTTGACTTTTCACTTATGGGAGTTTCTATTTAAGGTAGAATGGGAAATGCATTTGGTGTTTTCATTATGGTATTCTTTAAAACACTTTTAAGTAAGTTGAAAAAATAGAACAGCTTGGCATTAGTTTAATCAAAAGTTAAGAAATTTGAGGACAACTGAGTTATCCATTACTGTGTGTTACAGAAGCACACAGTAGGTGAGGGATCTGAAGGATCTGAAAGGAGATGGGTGCCAGTTTATCACAGCCTCATCTTTCTGCAGGTGTTCTTTGTCTTTAAGGCATTTGTTTAACATTGTTTCTCTGAATGTAGCTAAAATGAATGCTTGTTGTTTTTAAAATGGTCTGTACAGGTCATGTTTGTTTTAAATGGGTTGTTATTTGTTACATTGCCTCCTTTTCTTCTAGGAAACCCAGCGCTTGCTGGCGGAGCCAGTCCCTGGGATAAAAGCAGAGCCAGATGAAAGCAACGCACGCTATTTTCACGTGGTCATTGCAGGTCCACAGGATTCCCCCTTTGAGGGTGGGACATTTAAACTTGAACTATTCCTTCCAGAAGAATATCCAATGGCAGCTCCTAAAGTACGTTTCATGACCAAAATTTACCATCCTAATGTAGACAAGCTGGGAAGAATATGTTTAGATATTTTGAAAGGTAAGTGCCACTGTGTTTTCTTTCTTATCCTATTAAGTAGAGAAATTTGTAAGTTGAACCTAAAAAGAGTTTTCATATGTTTAAAGCATATCTTGCTTATTCTTTAATCTGGAAAACTTTGCTATTTCTGTGAACTGTGGTGAATATGGTGTTTCATAGTGCTGTAAATGTCTCTTCAGATAAATGGTCCCCAGCTTTGCAGATTCGTACAGTTCTGCTATCAATCCAGGCTTTGTTAAGCGCTCCCAATCCAGATGATCCACTAGCAAATGATGTAGCTGAGCAATGGAAGACCAATGAAGCCCAAGCCATAGAAACAGGTGATGTATCTCATACCTTTTTTTAATTTTTTTTTTATTTTTAGAAATAGCTTATTGTTCACTGGCTGGGGTATGTGAACCCTGACCTCTTGTTTTATGTCTGCAATTTGCAGAAGCAATTATTGCATACAGGCATGGTCCAGGTGCCCTGAATGTGCCTGCAGTGGTCTATTTTCAAGTCTGCAAGGCTTGATAGAAGAAAAAGTTCTCCTGATCTGTTTTATCTTGAGTTTTCATCGTCCTAATTTGCTAGCCCATCTAATTTGGAGTTGTGATAAAATGAAGGAGTATGCTACTGTTTTTCCTCTAAAGCGTAAGGAATAGATTAACAGGTTCCAGGAAGTACATCTCTTTGATATTGCTTCTGTTGCAGGCTGTAGTGGATTGAAAGAGTTCCTGTGTTACGCCTCTTCATTTTGGATCCACTGCTGCTAGGCTCCTTCTGTAATATACAAGAGTTGACATCTGCTGGAATTCAAAATTGCACTTAAAAATCTAAAAACTGATATATTTTGTGTGCTTGCAGCAGTGGTATAAAAGAGATCTTTAAGAATACGAATTTAAAATTACTTTAAATCAAGCTTGAAAAATGCATCTTTTCTTAAATGTGTTTCTTTCTCTTTACAGCCAGAGCATGGACTAGGCTATATGCCATGAATAATATTTAAATGCGCTTTGAACATCAAGTGTGCATCACTTCTCCTGTTCTGCCAAGACCTCTTCCTTTTTTTGTTTGCATTTAATGGACACAGTCTTAGAAACATTACAGAATAAAAGCCCAGACATCTTCAGTCCTTTGGTGATTAAATGCACATTAGCAAATCTGTGTCTTGTCCTAATTCACTATTGTACCGCATGAGCAGAGGCTAGAAGTATCATCTGGATTGTTGTGAAATTGTTTGAAAGCAGCAGCACATCTCTGCTTTTAATCATTTTTCCCGTCATGGTTTAAGTATAAGCACTGTGAATGAAGGTAGGCAGGGTTAGCTGCGGGGCTTTTTGTTTTAATTTTGTGGGCTCCTCCTCCCTTTTTATGGTGATGCTAATTGCATTGGTAAAAGCAGCTAACCAGTTATACTTTAGAATATACCCTCTAGCCCAGTCTAACTTAGACGCTGTAGATGGACAAGCTTCATTGTTTGAACAAAAAATGGGAACATTAAACATCCATCACCTTCACTAATAATATTGTGATTCTGCTGTCAAGTGTAGAAAAATCCCTCCAAGAAAAAGCTTGTGACCATTTTGTATGGCTTGTCTGGAAGATCTCCTGTAAATCTTATGTTTTAGTAAAATATTTTTTGTTATTCTACTTTGCCTTTGTATAGTTTATTTTGCTGTGTTTTCATTTCTCTGTGACAATCGTATTTTAAAAAACTGAATCCAGAATTGTCTTCACCAGTCTGGCATTTAACAGTAAAGAGGGGGAATTCACAAGTTGGTTTTTTTTTTTTTTTTTTTTTTTGCTTCTGTTTGCTGACTTTTTAAATTAGTTTGTGTTACGTGGGTGACCTTACCTGACCAATTTAATATGAAATTGCATTTGGAGTGACTTTTAGAAACAAGTCTCTGATGTAACAATTGTAACCTTAATTATAGTAATGCGTCGATGTGTGTTTTCCTGGAAATAACCAGAATGAAGTAGGAGGTCGAGAGCAAATGACAGCACTAATTATGAGTATCTACATAACTTCTCTTGATTGTTATCGGATGTTAGGCAGCATGGTTTTCTAACTCCTTTATCTCCTGCCATTTATTAAGATGAAGTACCAGTGGGTAGAACCACTGTTACAGCCAGCTCATGTATTGACTGATGTCTGCTTAACCACTTACAGCTTGCAACTCATACCACTGGTTTTCTCTACAAGCCTTATTAAGCTACTTGCTTGAGCTACTGGTCAGTTTAAATAGCAACAAAGCTTCTTTATTGGAGGGAAGGAAAGTGATGAAAAAATTCCTTCTCGTCCTTGTTTTTTGTGTATGTATCTTGTCTAGGAGTCCAGTATCTCTTCTGGGAACCCATCTAATTGCTTCCCTTCATTTCTTGTATCTCTGTTCTCTTCCTTTCCCCAAGCCCTCTCCCTCACAAAACCAACAAACCAACCAACCCACCCAAAAGCTTAAAAGCTTTTGGTGAGGCCAACCTGAAGTGTATAAATGACAGCTTGTAGTGGTTGCAGTAGGGAGTGTTTTGTCATGCAATTCAGGGATATGGTTATGTAGTCTATTGGTATTCTCCCTCTCTTCTTATTCTAGTGTCACCTGAAATTTCCATAGAATGTGGTGTATTTATTGTGCTCTTATGTAAGATGAAGAATATCTATTAAAACTATGTTTTCCAACAGACAGTGCTTTCAGTGGTTAGTAACTGGTATTGTCCCTCGAAGTTCTCTGCAACATGGTTGACGAACGGTTCAGAATTCAACTTTTTCACCAAATTGAATTATAAAAAAATGTTCTAAAAGTAGTTTACGTTGAATGTAAGCCAAAGTTGCATTCAGGGCTCGTAACATTTTCTTCAGAGTGGGTAAGCACCATTAACCCTCCCTTCCCCTAACAAATGAGTGTCTGTTTGGGGTTAGCTGGTGTACATCCCGTATCTGCTACTAGCACAGATAACTTTTGTAGCAGGCAGCTGAGAATCAGTGAGCTGTGCTGTAGACTCTGGATTCACTTCACCTACCTCTTAATGCTTTGTCTTACACTACATATGCAGCTTTCCTCAGCTCTGTCTCTACTCCAAGGGTGAGTAGCACCCCCAGAGGACAGTGAGACCCACCTAAGAATACTGTTTGAAAGTGGCTTTCCTTCCTTCAGTAGAGAAACAAGACTTGAGCTGTCACTTAATTTTAACTTCTTAGGCGGGATGAATCCAGACCCAGATGATGTATATTAGATAATACTTATTTTACTTTTAAACCTGATTTAAGAGCCCTGTATAAAGCCAAGCTGGGAATTTCATTCCAGCTTGTGTCAAGGAATGTGTGAAACTTAGGGTAAATTCTTCAAAGCCAGTAAAATGTGACCTTTTCCTCAGTTAAGCAGGTGTATATTCCCAGCCATTACGTGAAACTCAGTTATTTCTGTTACACCTACCATTGCAGCTGATTAGCAAATGCAGCTATCTTTTAGGGAGTGTTAGTTTTATCTCCATTTTTAGTATGTGTCTATTTCATCAATTTACAGTAACTTTAAAGTAAATGAGTTTCCTCTACCATTACTGGTGCTATACGTCAAACGTCCTAAAATCCTGAGCAAGAGTGGTGACATTGCATTTTATATGTCAGTGTTGGGTAGTAACTGTGTAGCTGTTGAGCCTGGGTTACCACTTGGGCTCTATGACCACACATGCAAAATACTTTTGCAGTAGTTTCCTGTAGAACAAGAGGAAGGCTTTTGGTTTTGCATAAATACTCAGTGGTGGTCTTTTAACATGTAGCCATGTTCTGTCATGGGTATGAAGTGTATGATTATTGGAAACTGATGGAACAGGTTTTTTGTATCTTAGCTGACTTTAGTCTAAACCAAGTGAAACATTGCTTCTATAGCTTTCAAGTAATTGTATTTCTAACACATTGAGACTATTGTGGAACATCTTAATGGACTAGTGACATCAAAAATTGTGACATCTCTATTTATATACATTCCTTCTTGCATTGGGTTTTTTTGGGTTTTTTTTGAGGGTTAAAGTAAAATGTCTGGTAGGTTTTGTCAATAACATGTCTTGACTGTAATGTACTATGACACTGAAATAAAAGGAAGAGTGATTATTCATTACTTAGGCACTGAGCTTCATTTAACTGTAGTGGGCTGCCATCAGTGTGCAAGTTTCCTAAGAGTTCTTAACATCTGGTAAAATAAGGAAGATAACCTTGATAACTTTTCTCATAACTTACTTTTCAATTGCTTGTGGCTTCCCCCTGCCATTTTATGGAGAGAGAAGAGCAGAGCAGCACCTCTGACCTAAAAGCCATCAGAGGAGACTGTTTTGGTACACATCTCAGAGGATGTGGGGTTTTTTGGGGTTTTGTTTGCTTGTGTTTTGTTTTGTTGGTGTGGGGTCTTTTTGGGTTTTTTTTGCCTGCCTCTGTTTAAATCTGTCTGGTGTAGTACTAGACTTTACTACTTATGCGCACAGTTTGGACAATTTCTAGTGCAATCAAATTTATCAATGATGTATTGAGCTTTACTAAACCGTTATGAGCATGGCACAAGGTTAATAATTACATGCTTGCTGGGATGGGGTTTGTACAGTTTATTGCAGCCTTTCCTGTGGAAGTGTGTGGGATGATTTGAAAGCAAGTATCTAATTGTTACATTGCATTGAAGTACATTAGAAAAGCGGCATCAAGCAGCATGACTGCTTTATCTGGCGTGTTTGCTTTCATAAATTCCCCTCAACATCAAGGGATTAGGTGTGAGCAAGTAGAACGTTTGTCTGCAGGACAGAAATCTACAGGGCAAGACTGCTCTAGCGGAAGCAGTCAGTGGAACACTACCCACTGGCTGACCTGGGTTAGGAAAGGGAATTGCACCCTAAGAGGACACATGTGGGTAGCTCAGCTAGTTGCTAGGGAGTTGTCACTGTTGATCAGCCCCTCACGGAGAGACTGAGTGCTCTCTTCGTCGAGGAGGATTCTTGAGCACTGGAAGGTGCAGTACCTGTGGCTTCTGTCACACTGCATGAACCTTCCCAGATAAAGAGAGTGATGCAAGTGTGGCTTGTAACAGAAACATTTTTATTAGTTAATTTTTTATGAAGGTAAATACAAATTATTTCACATAAACTCATCTCTGACTGGAGTACTTGTTGCAAGGGTGTCCCAGATACTCTGGTATAAGTTGGGTTCTTGTCTTCAGAGCTGCAGTGAAGGAGTATTTTTGGTTCAGGCCTAATCTGCACCTTCCTACAAGAGTTGCCTACCAAGGCTTGCAAAGTCAGTTACAAATCTGAAAGATCTCATGTGTGGTGTTCAGTTTTTGCTTGCTGTAGAAGGTGTGCTCATTTCAGCCTGAATACCTGCTGTGCCTTTGCAAGTACTGCTGCTGTCATTTTCCCATCAGCTACTCATGAGTATTACAGCATTCTTCCAGGTAACACTGAGGGCTTAGGCTGGGTACTGGTCAATTTATGGAAGAGTCTCTGTGGTCCCATGCCCCCATCGCAATTATCAAAGGCAGACTAATCTCAGAAGACACAGTAAGGTGATTCTAATGGTGTTTTTTTCTTTCTCCAGTTGTGGAAGGTTGTCTGCGTTATTCAAAGACAAGTTGTGTTAGTGTCATAGGCAGAAAGCTGGAAAGAAGGAAGCATTTAGGAGAATTAAGCAGTTGAATGACAGCAAAAAGTCCCTTGGGAGAAGAGCTTTATTACAGAATCTGTCTGGATGTAAGCAGCACTAGGTCACAGGTAAGCCAACAGCAGGGTAAGCACACAAGGTGTTGGTCTTTGGCCAGCCTCATGCACTGCTGTAAGTGCTTCATCCTGCCCATCCATCAGAATTGGGGGTAACAAACGAGGGAAAGCTGTTGGGAACCAGTGCTGCCACTGAGCGCTCCTGAAAGCAGAGTGGACCATCAGGCAAGCAGCAGCTGATCACACAGCAGACACATTCAGTGGTCCCTAACCTTCCTAAAATGGCTCTTTGGTCAGTATTTTCTGCTTATTTAAGAGCAGAAACTTGAGCGCATTGTTTGGGGTGGTGGTGCAGAGGCCGTAGCTATCAGACTGTCACAAGCAGGGATATGCCTGTGATTGCTGAGTCTGCAGTTTAAGAGGTGAGATACCATTCCTTATGTGGAGCATTGCCCTAATGTGGATGTGGTGCTGGGTCCATCACTTGAGCTGAGCAGGCACTGCCTTGCTTAATGCCACAGCAGCAGAGGCCAGAAGAGTGGTGAAAGAGGGTGAGTTTCCCAAACCTTTTCAGCTTAAAGCTTGAAGATTCTTACCCTCGTTCCAGGTTTAGGTAAAGTCAGTCATCCTGCCTTTCCTGCCCTGTGTTGTGCTTTGTCACGCCTCTGCCTCTAACTTGTGTCTTTCACTTCACTTGATGCATGGGAGAGACGCTGCTAAGAGCCAGCCATGACTCTGGCAAGAGAAGGATGTGTGGTAACCTGTCAGAAGTCATACTGAGAGGGGAAACAGTAACTGCTTGCCATCACAGTAATGCAGAAGAAAGCAGGTTCAAGAAAGGAGGTAAGAGGAGGTTGGTCTGCAGCAGCAGGCTGGGGACTGGCACCAGTTTCCAAGCTGAGATGGGTATTAGATGTGTGCTAATGGAAGAGGGAATGGCATGTCAAGGGCAAGGAAAAGAAATCTATGGAACTAGCTAGGTAAAGCTTGAGTGTGAGGCAAGAAGTAGGAAACATTAGATGAAACTTAAGTACAGTTTAGATGGGATTGAAAATGTTGGCACAAACACTTCTGGCACAGTATTGGCAATGGAATGACTACATCATCCACAGGACTAATTTAGATTTTATTCTGGTATTTCTCAAATATAAAAAGTCAAAATTCTTACATCAATCTTTAAAGAAAATCCATGCAAGCAGGTCAAAATGTTTACAACTTAATTCCCTTCCCCACCCGCCCCTTCCTTTCAGTTTTCACTTCACAAACCATGCTGGTAAGTAAACCAAGTGTCTGCCTCACCGTTTTCTTCACAGCACATTGTTAACAGAACAATGCTAGGTTAAGTCAGGGGTGCAGTAAGCACCAAAATAAGAGTTTTCACTTGAACAGCCTCTCTGCAATACCTCAGTATTTCCTGTGTTTAAGAGCACATCCACTTAATTCTGGCTCCATGTGATTTTAAGGCTCTTTTTCTTTGATACCACCATAATCTAACTCATGAGAATCTTGAAACCTAACAGCCAGGAAAAGCAGCAGTACAAACTAGACTCCTTGACAATTGCAGATGACAGTCTGTCTCTTCCCATTCTCCTCTGGAGAACCAAATCTGGATACATTGTACAGAATTTTTGGCATGAGAAAAATCCCAAAAATCTGCTCTGTTTGAAATAGGTTTGGCCCATCTACATAGAGATTCATGTAAAAACAAAATGCTTTTACATTTAAATTGGTGGGTAGTAGAAAAAACTGTTACCTTCCTATTCCCAGACGCCTTCTGTTGGAGTTTAGTTTCAGATTTCATTACTACTGAAGCCATACTGCTGTCCCTTTACTACAGTTGTTCCCTGTAGCAAAACTGTTTTCAGTTTACATTTGCAATTCACAAAATATGTATCTTCGAAAGGGAGTAGAAGTCAAACTAAGCAATAGAGAGCTTCATTCTGAAGGTTGCATAGAGACTGAAGAGATTTATACAACAAATGCTGTTTTAAAAAAAAAAATTCTGTCTGGCACTACTGAACAGCTCAAATGTGTGTGACCAAAAAAATAACCAAAATATTTATAGGCAATCAACTCTGAGTTTGTTAGCAACAGCAATACTGTACATTTTACATTATTATCAAATACATAATTCAAGAGTTACAAAATAAGATCATGCATTACACTAAATCTCATACAAGCTTGGATTGATTTCATTCCAAGAATCTGAACTGGAGACTGAGTATTTTTTTTTATGAATAAGAACTGAAACTCTGGATTCTTAGCTTTCATAGATTTGATATAATCTTGTTACAAGAAAACCTGTACAAGTTTGCTCAATTTAAAGTGTTAAAATAACTACTGAACAAAAAAGTGAGCATTAAAAGTGATCCAAAAAGGGAGCGAAATGATTCATTCTTTTAAAGGCAGCTTCAGAGCCAGAGGTACCCTTCCACACCATGGGTATGATTTTAACAAAGAGTAGACATTCATCATGCTCAACTCCACCTTCTCGTGTTCCACCTGGCAGAACAGTGCATTTGCTAGACCATTCAGTCTGAAGCAGTGAGCTGGGCAAGTGCTGTCCCAGTCTGGGTTAGGTTCAGTGTAAATCAGGCACACCCATGTGTGCGCTGCTGAAATAGCAACACTCCTGCCCTGGCCTCCCACCTCCTGGCTGAAAGGATGGAGAAGCTGTTGGCAATACTTACACCTTTAGGTGCACCTGAACAGTTGTGTGTTCCTTCCAGTTCTGGAAGTGACCTGGACCAGGAGCTAAGAGGGATGGAAAGCAGTGTCCTACCCACTGTTGCAGAAGGCTTCAGCTTTGTGGCTCATGCCTCTTGTCAGTAGTATTTATGCCTCTTCAAAGAGAGCAGCATTAAGAGATCAGATCATCTGTCTCCCTAGTTTCACTGCATTTACATATGGCACAAGATCGGTTTTCTAGGAGTAACTTGTGGCAACAACATTTTTTTCCTAAAAAAGTGTAACAGCACAAAAAAATTCATAGCAGCATTTTACACAATTTGTGTTAAAAAAGTAGAAGTTAACCATTTGTGTATTGAGTAACAAAAGGTTTAAATTACATTTATTTTCCATTTTACACTCACTATTTACTAGTTGGACTATTTACAAAGGTTCAAATGTTGTATACGAGAATGAGCTTTACCCAGAATAAACTTCACATGTGAGGTAGTGGTCTACCTCAACCTGTTTTGGCTGGATATAAAGGAGGTACAGTTGGATTTAGATCCTAGAAAAAATTCAGAAGTAGGATGTTCATGTGAATTAGATTGTGTTCTTATAGAAGAAACCATGCACACACACGCATACAGAAAGGGAGTAATCCTATGGTAAAAACATTAAGACCAATAGTGGATTTAGTTTTTCATGTTTTTGGATGAAAAAGAGGAGAAAATAATTAAGAACAGGGAAGTTGTCAGCTGTACCTCATTTATTCCAACTATATTTTTATGAAGAGGTCAGCTTTTAGTTGAAGAAGCCAAAGTCATCAATGTTAAAACAGTAGAACTGAAGGATTTAAGAATTAACTTAAAACTGGGGTTTTCAGCACACCCTCTAATAAGACCAAGGAGGAGTATTTCTCTGCTCGTGTAAGAGGTATCAACACTCCTGTCTCAAACCCTGGAGGCAGCACTGCTGGCTCCTGCAGGGCAAGACACCTCAACACATGCTAATAGACACCTCTGTAACCTAAGGGTGCCCCCCTGGTTAAATCTTTCTTTCCTCCAAACATTTTTAAATTACATCAGACTGCAGGAACACTGCATGAGATGTTTCTAATTGAAGGTAAGTTTTTTGGAACCTGCAGTGTAATTACACTGTGAACAAAACATATCAATCATAAAATGAGAAAAAATAGGGGCAAGAGGGATCTACAGTGCTTTTCACACAAATCTTCTGACAGTTCATCAGCTGACCAAGTGATGAAACAAAAGTATAGTGGATAGTTTTGGTAGTTGCAAGACAAAAGTTATTGTTCTTGCCCTAATTATATGTTACATGAAGATTGCATAGGACAAGGCAACCTTTTGGATAACTGAGGCAAGCAGTGCTTAGTGTTGGTATCCTTTGCTCCTGACAGGCTGAATGTGGTTTAGTGCTTTATTGTAGTCACCCTTGTGCATCTCTGCCTTCAGCACATCCATTTACCCAAATACTGCCAGCTTAAGATCTGAGCACTTCATCTGTGGATACCAAATAAGAGTTTCATATAAGACTATTTGCTCAAGCTTTAACTACTAAAACTCACAAGTCTTAAATAAGCTGAACACCAGTGAGATGCGTATTTTATTTTAGCAGATATGGAAATTTATATACTCAAGTTTCTTTTTTTTATAATGGCCTATTAAGGCATCTTAAAAAAATCCCTATATGGCTTTGGTTTGCTGAAATACTATTATACTTTGTTAAAAGAGAAAAACCTGTTCAAATAAATTTGACAGTATGACACATTCACATATTTCACTTTGAACTGACAGTTATACAGATGCCTACATGTGATCACAGATGTCTCCTGTTGTGATGACATGAATGAAAAGGTAATCCAAATGTTTATCTCACAGTAGAGGGCAACCCAGAAGTCTGTGCAGAAGTGACATATAAGGAGTTATTATCTGGAAGAGGGGGAACCACAGAGTTTCCATTAGTGGGTGAACAGCTCAGTTTCAGTTTTTCCAAGTATTCTGCATGAACAGGCTTGTGACACTGAAGGACCTTGATTGCATCTTCTACTTTAAACCATTCTCTTTTCCTTCCTGAATGAGTACAATTCACAAAGAAGAACAGTTATAAAATTTTAACAGCACTATTGGTTGCTACCTAGTTATTCACTTTTTCCAGTTCTTTAGAAGTTGAGGTTGTCAGGCAAAAGAGAATAAAAACAAGACCTTGAAAGAACTGATGACCCAAGAGATTCACTCAAGCTTACTAAAATGCAATTCATAATAAAGCCTTTCAGGTAACTCTCTTGAAGCAGATACTGGACAGAAACTCATATGACAGTTCATATGCTCCAAAAGTCACATCTGGTCATTAGAGGAAAGTATGATATTATTTAAATGACTCAATACTGCCTTCCTATATTGTCATGCCTAGCAGAAAACAAATCTTTAGACTGAACATGCAAAACATTCAACTTTTTAAGGAAAAAACAATTTGGCAGTATAGTATTTGGCCTTTCAAAAATTACAAGCTCTATCTCTAACTAATAATTGTGTTTATTCTATCACAATGTTATATTAGAATATTCTAAGTATAAGAGTAACACAATGTGTTGAAGCAACCCTAGTTGTGTATTAAACTGTGGAAGAACAGCATGCCGTAACTTTTTCTAGGACAGAATTAGTATTCCCCCTGAATTATACAAATTGCTTCAGAAAAATGAAAAAAGTTTGCTTAATGCATTTTTAAGTGTAGCACAAAGAACTAATTTACCTATATTAACTGAATCCTCCCAGTCTTCCAGTATTTCCGTCACAGTAAGAACATAAACGTATGTCCTGTGCTTCCGATCCTGGTTCTGCTTGAATAGAAGTAGAAGCTTTAATTCTCATCCAAATAACTTAGACTTACCACAACTGTAAGACTAGAAATGATTTACCTCTAAAGGATAGTTGCCAGCAAGCCTGGCTTTTATTTTCACTAAACAAACATATGTACTGAGGAGACCCAAAATGATGGGAAAACAAAAGTTTCATTTGAAACAGCTATTCTGTTTTACTAGACTACCAACAAAACCAAAGACAACACAAACAATTTTGAAGATCATGAAGTTCTGACCAAAGTATGCCCTTGGTCATCCAGCTGAATATCAGCAGTTGTGACCAGTACTGCCCTAGATAAGTACTAGTACTTGTCTTTTACATATTTATGTAAGTTACCACAGTAGAGTGCATTTGCTGGAACTGTTTCCACAACTCACTTCCTAGATGAAAGGTCATTAAAAAACCCCCAGAACCTTTTGCAAGATGGAACCACTGCATCACGTGGCCAAGGCATCTACACAATGCTGGCTATAAAGTTTCACTCAGTGAATGAGGCAAATTAAATAGCCTGTGTTTGCAGTCATGACAAATGCAAAAGTAATTGCCATCAGCTCATTCAACAGGTTTGTCACGATGGCAGCACTAACCACCTCCTCAGAAAGCACGTGTTTTGCACAGGGCAGGTCAAATACAGAGTCTCACAGAGGTATCTGCTCAGGGCGAGGCTGCTGTGCTGCAGCCAGTCCATGCAAGGTTGGCATAGACATTACTGCCTGCTACTCCACAGCAGGCTAAGTGGCAGTGTTTGAGGTGCTACCTGACTAATCAGACCATCCTTCCCCTGAGAAAAGAACTGAGCTCCTAAAAAACCCAGGACCATCTACAATTACAACTATATTAAGAACCAAGAGATGTCATGGCCTAGCTCCCCTTACAGATGGCTGTATCCTTGTGCCAATAACCTTTCCTACTTAACTCCATTTCATTACAAGCTTTATATAGTTTTGAATTGTTGCCCTTTACTAGGAAATAAAAATTCTCCAAGAGAGAGTTCTTTGTCAGTATCACCATTAAATGGGATAGATTTATCTATAACATGTATCCTTTCTGGCTGTAGTTCTACTATAGGAGGACCCAGCAGCAGCAGTAATTTCCATCTTCTCTTAGTTCCATCCCCAGGTCACAAAGAGGTGCCCCCTCAGTGGTACTAAAAACAGTTTGTGGGGCCCTGTTGTGAAACTGAAGTAGGGCCTTGACTTAAGTTAGAAGTAACCTGTAAAAGTGACACTCAACACAGATTTTTCTCTCTTCTGGTCTAGCTGGTGTAGATGGTTTCAGAAGAAAATACAGCTCAACTACCAATGAATCATCATGCTTTGCAGCCCCTGTCTTAAGGCAAAGGTACATGATAGGTATCCTGGGGGCTTTTTTTGGTCTAAGCTGGGAAATGGAGAATACTTTCGTAGACTGACCAGCAGAGTTAAAACACAGACAAGTTTTTAATGTGTAGGACCATCCAGTTGAACTCAAACCCAAAACATATCAGAAAAAAGGTAAGTGGTACTAACTACAAACAGGAGCTTCTCTAATTGTGTCATGGCTTCCATACTTGGCACAATGGGAACACCTCTATCACTGTGTCACAACTAGTCACACATGACAAAGTAATACTTCACACAGGAAATTCCTGTCGGGAATATGCTGCCCCTGAAAGGGGCGTGAAGATTTGTACTTAACTAAGGGACTTCCACTTAACATACAGCACAACATGGTAACCCTGGATGTATTATGAGCTGAAGACTACTAACATGACAGTCTGCTCCTGTCTGGAACCTGAGCAGAAGTGCGCAAGACCAACACTAAAACAGAGTTCTAACTAGCATGCATCCTAGTTCAGTCTGATGTTTACGCTATGAAATACAAGTTTTGAACTACATAGTTTGCTAAAGGTTAGATTTATCTGTCATCCAAAGCCATAGCCTTTTTTAGTGACTCAAAGCCATAATGAGGTAATTCATAAATGGACTCACCAATTTAGGTGTGTGAAAGTTGACAGATTACTTCAGTGAAATTTAACCAAGGAAGAGAAGTCAAAAGAGCACCTCAAAAAAAGGGCAGGTGTGATGTTTCAGAAATCCTAAATCTATCAGTGGTTTGGTTTTCTTTTTTTTAAACACATCTAGATGTTGTCCAAGTACTAATTTCATCTTTCCAATGAAGGTCCAAAATGACCTGAGAAGAGGTCAGCTGGTTAGAGCCTGGTGCTGATTAACACCATGGTCATGGGTTTGATCCCTGTACGGGACATTCACTTAAGAGCTCAACTCCATCTTTTTGGGTCACTTCCAACTCAGAATATCCTGTCATTCTGTGAAATTGGTATAAGTACTCTGAACTCTTCCTATGCAAATCCTCACATATCATATAACAACTAAAGTCCTGTCTAATGTAGCAGATCCAGTAACTGGATTATAGGTAGGTAATTGTAATTATAGGTAGGTAATACTTATGAACTTAAGTCTGCAGTTTCAGTTTATCAAGTCTCACAAACAAACTATTGTTTTTGAAAACTTAAAAGAAATAGCTCACCTCAAATATCCCGAGTAGTCTGCCTAGCTTTCCCTTTACTCCAGCCTACAAAACAAACAGGAAAAAAAGTGTTAGCATGTGGTATTAATTTAAAAAAAAAAAAAAAATCAGTACCATCCTCCTACGTTAGCATACTTTTCCTTATTAGGGTTATTTAAGCAAGTGTTTTAGCCTAAGTTTTAATTAGACAGTGCTGCACTACTTTTGGAGCTTCTAGTTTTAGACTCCTTATGAGTATTAGAGTACAAAAGCTTGTCCTAATGAGTGGATCAAAGAATCCATAAATCTTTCAAGTTTTTCCATCCAGACTAAAATACTGCATTACTTATCACATTATTTGTGTTCTGTATTTTATTAAATAGATAAATGATATCCAATACTGACATAATCCAGATAAGTAGATAGGTCAAGAGAATTCAAGTAGTATTATAATTTATGTAGAGAAGCAATTATTGAAACTCTGTTGCCATTTTACACAGAAATTTAAGTACAAGTCTTCAAAATACAGTATTAAGTTAAACTCTAGGCTATTGCATGGATCTTGTAGCATAATGACTTCATGTGTGCTGGTTTTCATATCAAAGTAGCTTTTGGCAGGTAATATAACCTCCAAATTTATATCCCCAATTCTCTGCGGTTCTGAACTTTTTTTGTAGCTAGTAATATCACAAAAGGCTTTGAATTCAGAGATTTAACCCCTATGTGCATCAGGCCATGCTTTGTGAGTTTTATAAATTCAGATAAGGTGGTCATTACTTTTCTACTAAGACTCTTAAGGTTTGCTTTTCCAAAAGTAATATATAATGCCTCTTCTAAGAGAGATAGCTTATGATCCTCCACTAATTCTAAACAAAATTCAGTCCATATGCCTGAGACAAAGGCATATGTTGCCATAGATTTTTTGTCTTGTTGTATAACTGATATTTAAAATAGGTCTTCTTAGCACTAAAATGACTTTTTCTAATCTTCAGTCTTTGCTTCCTGCTTTAGCCAAAGACAGTTATTGATGTCTTATGTCTTTATATAAAGGACCATATGGATCTTAATTACATTTTAATGAGTAACTCTGACAAACAACTGGGCCGGCTTTAGCAATAAGTCTAATCAAAGTTTTACAAGTGGCTGTCTTTTTAAAGAAAGCAGATGGCTGGTGTTATTAAGTCATTTTGGTGAAGGAAGTCTGACCACAGCCCCTGCGAATCATCAAGCATTTTCTAGAGCAAGAGCTAGACCAAAAGTTAATGCAAAACTACATGCAATATTCTGGTTGTCTGCTGTGATGACCAAGATACCTCTTAGTGCTCAAGAAGCCAAAATACACAACTGGACCTGCTGTGATTAAGCAGCACATTAATTAGGAAAGTGACAGGCCCTTCTTTCAGTCTGAAAGAGTAAGTTATGCCACAACAGGTGCTAAAGACTGCTTGTACTTTATACTGGGTAATGAAAAAACACTTTTTAAAAGGAACATGCTGAAGAAATGTTTAAGTTTTACTGATTAGTCCCAATTTCCTCAGCATTACAGCATTACAAAAAGAGAAGCAAAATCTAAAAGACTACAAACCTATGCTTCTTTCCCAATTTTTGCTTCTCATTCAGCACTATCTAGGAATTACTATATCGTAAAGATTTCTACTTTGTGGAAAAGTGAGCAACTCGAAAAAGCAATTTCCTGTCATCCCATTCCATCATAAGAACAATGTGAATCTTTGGGATTAGTCTTTTTTTAAGCTTTAGCTGCATAAGTTTTGTAATTTCTTTACTTATTCCCTAAAGTTGCAGCAGAGAACAGATCATTTAAGCTACTTAAAAGGTACAGTTTAAGAGCACAACAGTGAGGCCAGTATAGACTCTGCAGGTTTCTCAAACATTAAAAAAAACTTTTCTAAGTACTAGGAAACTGCTCTAAAGGGGACTAATGCTCCACCAGAGGGAGGGGAAAAAAAAAAAGGCGACTCCTCACCCCAAGCCCAAATAACTGCCTCCTTACCCCATAACCCCAACCTCCCCTCAAACAAAAAAACTTGCAAGATTTTTAAACTCTTTTAGGAGTCCTAGCCAAGGCCTTATTTACATTATAAAGATTTTTGAAGGCAGGTCTATGGCAACAGGACTGTTGAAGGACAAAGAAACTCATCATCAGTAGATGAAGGAGGGCATCTCTGAGATGGTAAGTGGGAGTCTGACAACTAACTAATATTTAATATGTGGCAAAACCACCACAACCAGCTAAGTTTACCCATACTGAGTTGCTTTCATAGGGAGGTTTTGTCAACTTATTAGTATTCCATAGTCATTATGCAAATTTATCAGTGTTACTCTAAGCAGAATTTACTTAAGTTTCCTCTTTTCTCCCTCCAAGCAAATCAGTGGGTTAAACAAATACTCTTAGCTGAGTAATTCTGAATGAAACAATTAGAAGCACTCCATTACATCAAGTGTAAAAACTCCCCAAAGCTTGTAGTGAAGCTTTGGTGCAACCAGGTGTTGTTATGTGAATGTGATTACTGTCACTGATGTCTAGTTACTCTCTAGTCAAAGATGTAAGTTTCCAAAATGTAGAATTCATCACTTAGCAGACAGCAGTGTCTTCTGAAAACCTCTACACTTAAAAGTCTAAAAAGGTAGTAATTAAAAGTCTCATGATTTTTTTCTCTGAAAGTAATATTCAACTGAATCTTCATAGTTTAGTAAGTACCTTGAATTTGACAGTGATCTTTTACGTGCTTTTGCTAACAAAACTATTTCCTTCAAGTTCTTATCGTAATGTAATTCCTTCAAAATGTGCTATAACTAAGTGCTAGAGGACCAAGAAATACTTCAGCTTTATCCCCAGAACAAATGAAGTTCCCCCTTTTCCAGTGGTAAGCTTCTAAGCCAATGCACTGGTTAAGTTCTAGACTTTGAACCGATTTTCCTCTCATAAAAACATAGTTGTTCCTTTGGCTTTTATGTACCCACAGCTGTTACAATATGGTTCTTCAACTAAATAGAATCTTACAAGCTTCTATAAGCGTGTAAGACAGTCTAAACTTTGGGAGAAAAGCCTGAAAAAAGCCCAGCATTTCTTCTGACAGACAAGCTGCTGAATTAAGTGCTATACTTCCCCAGAATGATTCCCTAAGGAAGTCTGAGTACTATGGAAATAAGACCTCAGATCTGAATCTTATGCATGTATTTTAGCATTAGTCTAAATCCAATCACAAGAGAGAAAATGATCCATTTCATCCCATAATCATTCTGGCCTGGAGGTCATTCCTGTTGGCAGCCCGAGAGGTACTGCAGTCTCAGATGTGCGTCAGACTTGCCTGTTTCCTGCAGATGGAGCAAGAGTCATGCTGCAGTTTAATTTTTAAGCTAACAGTCTACCAGGGCAGCAAGTTGCTTAAGATGTGAAAGATCGGAGTTATTTTTAACTCTGGGATCTGCAGGATAGTACTTTAAGGGCTACACTCCTGTAGGCATGGTGGCAAGACTATTCCTGCTCCTTTTTTGCATACTCTTATAAAATAAAATGTTTGACTGCATCTGCCTTAATCTTTCAGCTGAGAGGGTGCTTTATTAATTTATTTTTGCAGTCTAACTAGTTCTAGTCTGTAGCACCCAGTCACTTTTCAGATATTAGATGCTTACTGGAGCCAGGTCTTCTAATTCCTGTGAGAGGTCTTACATAATATTACTGTCTTTTTCACTGTTGCAGCAGATTAATCTTCAGGATCAGCCTCTTCTTCTCAGAAATGATATTCACACAGGTTTCAGGGAAACTGTATATTTTCTGGTAGGCATTTCAATATAATACTAAGTACAAATAAAGCAAGAGTTTCTGTTTTTTGTGGGATGGAGCAAGAAAAGGGAGTGGGAGGGTGCCCCTCCATTTACAAGGCTGGACATCACTGGCTTGCCACTCATTTGTATCATTTTTCTTTGAACAGTGCATGTGCAGACAACTTATTTTCATTTTTCATGCTATGCAATTAAAGACAAATTCATTAATGGAATTAATGCTCCTCATTTAGATGAGGTTCAATACTCTTCTGGGACTGCTTTATACTGTACCTTCATTTTTGCATTCTACTTTCAGGTTTGTAAAAGTTTATTGTATCTGAATAATTAAGATAACTGTCAACTTCCTGTAACCTATGAAATGTCAGACAAACTTGAATGAAACATACTAAATATTCAGTAGAGGTAAAACCCCATATCACTAACATGAACAAAACTGAAGGATACCAAAGAATCTGCAGTCATGTACACAGACTATGAAACAACTGCCAGCCACATACATTCGATTACAGAGATCTTTGAGTTTTAAAACAAAGATTCTAAATACACTACTATTGGTGTCAGAGTGAGGATATTTAAAGCCAGTTGGCTATCAGCAGTTCTACCATTAAGAAATGCCGTTATAACTCCCACTATGAATTTATCCATTTTAATAAATTAATAGAAACCAATGCTTGGTTTGTGCATGGTCAATACTGAAAAAACCCATTTCAAACCATACCACTGTGCTTTCTTTGAAGTTTATTCATTCACAAAACTCTTAACAGTTCACTGTACTGTAACCAGCTTGCCAGGTGACATTGACCTTAGTATAAAAATAGAAAGGACATCCATCTTTAGAAAGGTCAGCATGAATTTCCATGGCTCAAGCCCCTAAATACTACTCTGTTTTCTTCTTTAAAAATGGCACTTGGCAATCTCATAGAAGCATATAAGACTTAACCTGTAGCTGAAGAATATTTTACTTTAAAGCATGAACTTTTAAGACTGACCAGCTACACAAGCTATCAAACCCCAGCAGCTCTTGAGGGTATAGAACAAGCATCAACAAGTGATTTTTGCTTATTAAAACCCATAGTCTGTGGAAAGTCTTTATCCATTTGCAAGCACAGCTCAAAACCAAACATGGCTGGAACTTTGTTTCATACTCCAGAACATCATAAAAAGCATGGTCCCTTCAAGATCATCCATTCTTCACCTCCAAAGAAAAAACCCCAAACATATGACTACAGTTCAGCCAGCACTGGTTTAACATGGAGATGAGATTTTACTATCCTTCATCTTGGACTATGCCTTAAGTCAGATCAGCAATTAAGACTATTAGTTTTCACAAGAACACTAAGCTCAGGACTGTGCTTTTTAATCCTACTGGCGAACTCGTAACAGTGGGAAGCCAAGATTTTCCCTAGAGGTGTTACTACTGCTTAGAAGCCTGTATCTTTGCTGACTCATTCCCACAATCCTAACTCTTTGCTCCTTTCAAACGGACTGCACCTTGTGGCTTTGCATGTCTTGTGTAGGTCAAAATGGGCTCCTCCAGCAAAACGGAACAGAGTCTGGAATAACTTGATTCAGTGAGACTTGTTTATGCTTGAACCTTGCTGCATGAAGGCTGCTAAGAGCACCAAACAGGGAACTTGCCTGTTCCCCATGTAAAATGGGAGAAGGGTCACTGAATCCCAGTTCACACAAGATCTCATTTTGACACTGAATAGCAGGCACTATTTGGTGCAAGTCACATCTACATCAAGTTCCTAAGCCACAACAACACAACAGAACCAGTCTTAAGGGTAATAAACAATATAAACCACTAAATGGCATAGCTAATAAAAAAATTTTTACATACTAATAATTTTTACATACTTTCACATACTAATTAGCAACAATATTAGTGTGTTTTATGAATAGCAAATTGGGATGAGAAAACTGTTTAAGATTAGTAGAAATCCTGTAGTTCACTCACCAGGAAGCATCCACTTTCTGAAAAAATGTTATACCTTCTATTTAAAAGTGTGATATTCTGATTTTTCTTGCAGTTTTATTTGGCTTAGATATTAAATATATGATTATCATTAAAGATATTATGACTGTTAGAAATGAAAGCAACACTTAACATTTTTGACAGCTTTCCTAGGAAAAATAAGTAACAAATGAAACCCCAGAATTTTGAATTTGAAATGTAAGTATCATAATAGAGTGGGAAACTGCATGAATTCATAAAGACAAAGCTCTGTTTTGCCTAGGCATAGGGGCAGAGATAGAAAGGCAGACTATAACTATAGTGCTTTCTTTATAGATAAACAACCTTAAATGTATGAATTCTCAACTGCTCAGACAGATCAGTTTCTAATCTGTTTAGTTTGAAATGTCCTCAAAGGTCTGTTTATTTCTCTTTCTTATGCAGCTACACATTAATGGTTAGTTTACCTTCACTCTGTTCTAGAAGAGCTGTGAGTCACACATTTTCTGCACAAACACAGAAGTGTTACACTACTATAATATGTCATTTGGCATAAAGTCACAGTTCCACTTCCAGTATGTATTCATAAAAGGCAGAGAGAAATTTAGCTATGAAATGAAAGAGTGCTGGGAAGAAGCTAAGTTCATTAGCTCACCTCACCGCACTATACCCCAATTCTAACACACAGAAGTGCAGTTCTTTGAATTTCATAACCACAAAGGTCTCAGTCAAATACTGGATAAAGGAGGCAGTTCCCACTTCCTTCTTGGTTCCCATCTGAAGGTAACAGCAGCAAAGACCAGCTGAATTTTTTGCTTTGTTTTGGTTTTGTTACCTCCTCATACACCTCTCTCACGGCTGCTCCCCCTGGCTCTTCTTCTGGTTCCATTCCTCCGCCTGGTACAATCCACTGATCCGGGTATCGGCTACTGCTTACCAACAGCACCTATAAATAATGGCATGTGACTGTTAAATTAAAACAGCTTACAAGTCAGGAATCTTGCTACTGTCTACTTTTTCAGCAATGTACTTATTCACCTAGTCAGATGGATTACAGACTTAAGAAATGAAGCGTAACAGGCAACCAGGAGTTGTAAAAAGAGTGAAATAGTTAACATCCAGTCTTTTCTGTACAACTAAGTCATGACAATGTTATTGCAATCTCTTTGTACAAACACTTTCATTGGATGCTTAGACACAATGTGAAAAATATAGAAGACAATACGCACAGGAGTGAAAGCATACAAAAAAAATCTAGGAACAATATTCTCCAAAACTAAGGCTTCAGATCATATAGATGGCAAAGCATGAAAATTAAGACATTTTCTTCACATAAAAGTTAAACTAATTCTTCTGGAATGGCATCTTCGGGCTAAAGACTAGACTTCTGAAAACATTTCTAATTTTTAGTCTGAAACAAGCTTCTTTTTAGTTACTGAAGTGTTATGCTAGCATGACATGCTTACAATATTGCATAACTAAAATACAGGGAGAGTACTTCATTGGCCCTCATCCAGTTTGGTTTCTTTTAAACATTTATGTAAGAGGAAAAACCACAACACATTGAATTTGATTTCTAAATTTAACAACATATTTTCCCCAGGACACTTTAATTTCACTTAATTGACTCTAAACTGGTTCTATCATTTATATACACCAATTAAAAACCCCCTGTCTATAGGATCTGTCCTTCATAGTATTCAGAGCAGAGAAGATTTTAGCTACCTGTCCAACAAATGGCTTGTATTTGGATGCCTTGTATTTGGAGCAATTTTGCAGTAAAAGTTGATGAAAATAAGACCCTGATTCAGGACCACAAGGAAATAAGTAGTTTAACTTATATTTGAAACACATCCCAGTTAGTAAGACATACTCAGTCATCTGTGTAGTAAAACGCTTCCTATTCTAGGCATTACTTACATGAACCCTACCCTGAAGTCGAAGGACGACTGTGGGGAGTAAAAGGGCAGGGTCAGCACCTGAATCTTGAAAAGCAATTAAAAGAGCAGCAACAAGAACCTCAGTCTAAAGGTTATAGTTTTAACTGGTGCCAGACAACTGAAGGGACGGTCCCAGCCCTCACCTTAATGGACTTTAAACTTACCCCCTGTTGGGTTAAGTAGGAAAATGACTCCCTGACGACAGCAACAGGGAAATGATTACCACTTATACTATGTCCCTTTGGCACTCATGGAAATAGGTTGTAGGTTCACCTACAGGAACTGGGAGTGTAATTAAGATGACTGCGAATTTTGTGAATGCAGCAATACATGTGCATACTGAGGTAAATCTGGAAGAGCCTTATCTGACAGATACTGTCTTCTGATGTTTATCTTGGGTGCAGTCAAGATTAGTCCTACTCTGAAGGATTCTCCCCTGAACTAATCTTCCCCAAGTTTTTTCCTATGCTAAATAAGGAACACAGAAGAGACATCATTTAGTTCAGAAGCATTCTTAGCACCTGATCTAAATGTTCATGTTTTCAGTCAACTCAAGTATTTTACTCGGCTATCTAAAAACCTAGAAATAGCAAAAGCAACAAGGTTAGACACAACTGCACCTCAACTTGATCTTTACAGCCAAATGTTTTGGTTTCCTAGGATCCTTGGACATTAACAAAAGATTCCCAGAGTGTACACAGCTCTACTAAAAGTCATTTTAGAAAATGATTTTGAACACTTAGGTGGAGCACCTATATCACTACAAAGAATCACTGTGTCAGCAGTGCTTAAAGGGCAGTTGTAAAAATGAAGTTATGAAGTCACTTCTGAGATTCCAGATATAAACATTACACATTATTTTCTGCTGATGAAACTAGCACTCAATCCAGTCATGTGAAAGCTGGCAACAATAATGAACAAAAGGATGATGATATCACATTAAATCATTCCCAGCTTGATAGAACAGTTTTAAATCAGCATTCACATTGTTTAGTTAAGGCTAAGCATAAAATTCTTAATTACTACTATGGGATAAATCAGGTTGCTCATTCTGTGAGCATAGCATAAAGCTGGGAATTTTTTATGCCTGTATACAAAGTAGTTGACTACTGCTAATCTGATCAATAGACTATTGAGCTGGGTTTGTCCATCTGTTAGCTTTAAGTTACCCTTTTGAAAAGCAGAAACAAATACATCTAGCAAGTAATCAACATTAAAATACATCAACTCTTGTAGGTGGGCTTTACAGCTAGGTATACAATAAACTCCCAAGCATTACAGCCTGGGAATTCATTTTAGCAACTATCCAAATCTCCACTAACCCTAGAACTGAAGAATTTTCTCAAATGCCTTTCCCTCTATGCTGTATTCTCCTGTGATCCCACTCTTTTTACAGTCTGAATCCAGCTATATCCCTGAGACCTTCAGATGCTTTTTTTTTTTTTTCTTTTTACCCATTAACATTAACACATGAAGCCACCAGGACATGAGGCATCCATCCTGGGGTAATGCTATCAGAAACATACTTGGTGTCAGTCAGATTCTACAAACACCAGGAGCTGGTAGCTAGCAGTTGCAGGACTGTGTGGTAAGGCTGAAAAGCACTCCACAGATTCTTTCAGTCACATTATCAAGCAGTCTTCCATGTGTTTGGTTTTTGTGTGTTGTTTTCCATTCTGTGTAGTTTTCAGGTGTTTCCACCTTTAAGTGGCCAGAAGATACAACCTCCAGTGCCTAAATGACAAGGCTGTAAATATAAATGTCACTTAACTATCAAGACACCAAAAAGCTGTGGTTGGTTGACACTGCACTCACATGCCAAGAGAGGTGCAAAAATCAACAGCAAAAATTCAGCAATTCATCTTCCCTTAATAGAAGATGATCAAACGAGGAGAATAGTGACCTAGGTTGCCTGGACATCCACTCTCTTCTGAGGAGGCTCAGATTACAGTAGTCTACTGAAAAAAAAAGAATCTCACACATCTGCATTTTCTTCTGGCTTATGCACACCAAATTTTACATCATAACCCCATTAGGCTCAGAAGAAAAAAGCAAAAGTACTTTCTATGCAAAGAAATCTGGATCCTATATCCCCAAATGGAGAAAAAAAGAACTAAGATTCCTTGAGTTGTATTACTTGCTAGTGATCACTGCCTTTCCCATGTCTCTAAATAAGACTTACTGTTAACTCTTGTTAAAAAATTTACAGAGTATTGGCATGAAATCTGCTTGTCTAGTTATACTGCTAAGTTTATCTTACTCCAAAGACAAAGGTAAAGATACCGTTTTCCATAATGCTGCCAAGTAAAGAAGTAAAGCTGCAAAATTCAGCTAAGAGGAAACAAAAGAAAAATTCTTCCATTAAGTGTTAGTAGCCAAGTTTCACCTTACTTTCAAGTCCAGGAATAGCAATGACCTTTGAGTGTAGTGAGGAAGAGTAACTGCTAGCCAGCCTACTTGTAATAAGCACCTACCAATACACGTAACCACGACTGGTTAACCAAAAAGGTTATTACAGTGCAGTGGCATCATGGGACTTGGTCACTATAAATGCTAAGCCTGTAGACAAACAACTGAAAGTTTCTAAAGATGCCAAAGTTTTGGCCTGTTTAGTGTTCTCAAGTCAAAAACACTTGTGAAACAGTTAGTAGCCACGTATTCCAGAAGACCAAAATGGTAACAGCTCAGAGCAATATAAATCATAACCACAAGCTATTCTTCTTGATACTTTTTTTTCATATTAAGCACTAGACAGGTAGAAAATGGTTTAAGTTTATATAAAATATCATTGCTTTCTATCTTTCTTAACTGTAGGACATTATAGCTTATGAAAATAATTGTATTAAAAAACAGTTTACACCAAAAAACCCACCAAGGTTAAAGTTTAAATTAGCTAGACAGAACAAATCCTCGCTGCTGGATTCTTTAGATTTCAATACAAAGAAATCCACAACTTGAAGTAAAAGGACAAACAAATTTACAGGTGAAAACATACCATTCCAATTCCATAATTATTTGTCACTAGATGTTTTTGGGCTGGGACTAGAGAACTTACAAAGACATCTATTCCTGTCTTCCCCACTGCACACTTCATTTTCTCCCCTCTCATCACTCCCACTACTCCAGCAGCTATGTCCAGCTTCATGTTTGAACTACCTGATGGAGACAGCCATGTCTGCCTTTCTTTATAGCATAGCTGGCAGTTAAAAGGAACAATGTTCAAGAGGAAAGGAATTAACCCCTCACTCCCAAAAGACCACTGAGCACGTGTGACTCAGTTGCAAAGTACACCACATTGCTCAGGTGTACCTGCTCAGAAGGCAGGTGCACATAAGACAAAGGATTTGGCCCCCAAGCTCTACAAAGCTGAATACACACCAATCATTTCAGAGGATTTAAACTGGTCAGAGTATAGAAAAGATCATAACGGCATTAAAAGGTACCTCTCAGGTACAAAACAGAGTCAAAATGCTGTTAGAAGAACCGCATGTTTTCACAGGCATCAGAAACGTTAAGAGGATAAAACATCCAAGCCTACTCTGAGAAAAAAACCAGGACCCATTCTGATGGAGGTTAATATAATCTAATTTAGCACACTCAATATGGAAACTCAGCCTTCATGGCTGGGCTGCTAAAGTTACAAGCATCTGAAAGAGTCAGAAAGATAGTTTAACTCAAATACAGCTGAAAGGGTCAGTCAAGCCCTATGATTTGTTTAAAAACAGCCATAAACAGGTGCTCAGGAAAGAATACAAACAGTAAATGTTTTATTATTCTCTAACACTTGCAACTTCCAATTGTGTTCAGCTCAGGAGCTTCCTTAAAAGCACTGAGGAACTACTTTCAATGCTGTAACACAGGAACACTATTGAGAAAGGAAAAAAAGCATCTCTTACAAACACTGGATAATATTTGCAGAATTAAATATATACATTTTTAGGCAAAAGCACACATCTTATCTGAGAGAGCATATGTCAACCGGCTACTGTAGTTAAGAGATTTCCTTTATCTAACACTTTTTGCTATTTTAAGAATCACTGCCTCATTTCATTAGTTCTGAAAACAGTTTCTCAGTTCCTCTACAAGCTAATGTAATATCCTTGTCCGAGAATGCCATTGCCTTTTTTTGGACTCCAGAAGGTTGGAAAATGCAATAGAGCTTTAAAACTTGCCATAGCAATGCAACACAGGCAGCATTTAGTAAGGAACATTTGCCTTCCTGTAAAGATTCTCAGTAGAGTGACTGCTTATAGTCCTCATTCGTTTCTGCAGTAATTTTCAAAAATAATTTTTACTTTAATTTTTAAGCCTGGAGATATGATGTGCACAAAGGTACTGTAAAGTAGTAAAAAACCCTTAGGACCTGACTTGATAGCATTTTAAGAGCTAATTAAAATCAAGAGTGCAACACCTTTACTCTTGCCCCTTACCCTGGCAGGAGTTCAGGAAGCTGATCTGGCTGAAAAGTAACTCCCCAGTAAAGCTTGGTGTCCAGCTGCAAACACAACCCTGCAGCACGACACAGCCATTCAAGGGGCAGCGCTGCACAAACTGGGGCAGAAAGGCACGGCTGCAACCTCCCAATTTCAGACAAGAGTCTCTGCAATGTACTTTAAAGACAATAGACTGAGAAGCAGTCCCCAGCTATGACAGAGGTTAAAAAGATGATTTAGCCTCAATGAACAGGAGCTGGCGAAACAGCAGGGGAATGGCTAACTAGCAGTACCTTAATCCTAATGCTCATTAATTTGAACACAACATCCTGAATGCATCCCAGAAAACTGGGTTCTGTCTGCACAATATATTAAAGTCTGAAATATCCTCCCTTTACTTAAAGATCACTTTTCAAAGCAGCAACACAGTGCTTGAACACCAACCAGTGTGACTTTACCCCCATTCTGAAGATGAATGATAAAGAAATATGGATGTAATTTTAGAATACTTCTAAATTCGATCTGGAAATTATTTTTCCTTTGAGACCTTCTGACTTTAAGGCTATATGGCAACAAGGAGAGAAACAACAGCCTTTTCCAGAAGTAGTTTTGCCTTTAACTTGCAATTAAAGCTATATTATTTTATAAATTTCATTTCACATTAAATTCACATATTTGGCTATAGTGTTAGTCACATGTTATAATGAGGCAGAATTTGAGTACCCTCCTCTGGCTATTTAAAGTACTTTGTTTTGTTCTTTGACGAAAATGTTCATATCACGAATAAAACAGCACTATACTGCTATGGCATGCCAGTCAGAACACATTTCCTCACATCAAGAAACACTGAAGTCACCTGTAACATTAGATCTCCCCCTAAGCTTTAGCATGCTTTGGAGAAACAGATGTGACAGGTTTCACAGTGTGATGAAGGCTGCAGATCTTGCACCCAGACACTGCAAAAGGAGATTCCTGGCTGAAAAGACCCCACTGCAAACAAACAAGAAACTTCCCACAAGTGCCTATGAAAAGTTTTACTTCTCATGCTGGGCCAGTTCCCCAATCCACGTAACAGAACCACCTTCTTGCCTCATGCTTGCTAATGCAGGCCAGCAGAGAAAACACAGTGTAGCAGGGCAAGAGCTAAAATTCATATTGCTGCCCTTTTCTTTTTAACTCGAAACCACGGCCTAATCTTGAGCAGAAGAACTGGGCTTTACTGGTTACTCAGCAACATAATCTGTTTGACTAAGGGATCAGCTTCCAAGCACTTGTCAGAAACAAGAGCTCCAACTCTTTGAGAGCTGTTCAGCTGCAGGTAAAGATACAACAAGGTTATTTCTTGACAAGTACCATTTACCTTTTAGCCTTTTCTGTCTTTGAGATACTTAGAAAAAAATCACACATCTTTGAAGAAAAAAATTTGCTTTAAAGTATTTATGCCGATAGCACTGATTTCACTGAAGTGCTTAAGCACTTTCTGACTTTTTAGTCAGAAAGCCACTGAATTAAAATAAGCTTTTCAAGTGTTCTACAAACAAGACTGGAAAAAAATACACATCAACCTATGGTCTGTGAACTCACGTATCTACAAAAGATGTTTAAGAAAACACGTCTACAAACCCTAGCTGGAAATATGTATGCATATGTGTGTGTGTATATAGGCATATATATTTCCAGCTATGATTTTAATATTTCTGAAGAAGTCTGTCACTCTGCTATTTCACAGAAACTTGTAACTGGGAAGTTTTGAGCACCACTGGGGCAGTTCAAACAGAAATTCAGCCACCAGTTTAAATCCTCTAAGTAAACTTAGAGTACCCTAGTAAGCTAACAGGATATTTTTCTCAAGTATCTAAACATAAATATTACTAGTACAAAAAGACAGCATCTTCTAAACAGGGCAAAAAGTATTTCAGTACAGGACATCTTAGTCTGATGTTAGACAAGTACAGCCATATTTCCTTCTCATCTCAGCCCTCTTTGAGCAACTATCCACCCTGTTAAAACACATCCATATGGCATAGACAAGTAATACCATAGGTATGGGAAAAAAATAATTGAGGTTTCACAATAAAAAACACCTCATGGTTGACTGATTTCAGTACCTGAAGACGTATGAAAGAAGACCAAAGCCTTCTGCCATGGTGGACAGATGAATTCCCACAGCTTTGCTAAACTTGCAGGCTTCTACTGCTGGCAAGCAGTTGCACTTTGTCAGAAAAGATTCCAACATGAAAACAAGGTGCGTATGCAATGCCTACAGAAAGCTGTTTTTCTGTGGAAGAAATAAACACCAGTGTCTCGTATCCTAAGTTGGTTACTCGACATAAATCATACCACAGTAAACTAACATTCAATTTTTCTTAACTTTAACACAGACTTTAACCCCATATGAGTCTGCAGGGATACAGCACAAGCAGACTCTGTAGACACATCATAAAGAGCCATTTTGGAAGCTGTTTATAGGTCTTGATTTTTCAAGCTAGACCCCTTCCTATAGCACATACAGATCATAGATTTATAGAATGGTTTGGGGTGGGAAGGACCTTTAAAGATAATCTGGCAGTTCCAAGCCCCTGACACAGTCAGGGACACCTTCCACCAGAACAGATTGGCTCATCCGACCTGGCCGATAACATCCAGTATCAATAAATGCTGAGCAAAAGCTAAGGCAGCAATTACCCTATGTCAGTTACTCCTCCTGTACATTAGCAGGACATGAGACAGAACAAGTAAAAACCGCAGTGCACCTGAAGTGCACAGTGAAATGTGTATTCTCTGGTATTTCAAATTATGCCTATGTTCTATCCAACAATCACAGCACAAGCTAGGTAACCCACACCACCACAGAGAACATGCCAGCCTTAAATATGGTGCCATGGTCATACCCCAGGTTATTTTAAAGCACACATTATTTGTGTTTACACCTGAGAACTCTACACTGAAGGATAAAGAAACCAAATCAGAAATTCCAGATAAAGTATGGAATATCTTTCATGACTGTGCAAGTTTATTTACAATAATTCCTAGAACACTCCATTTTGCAGGGTAGCCAGGTAATACTTTTGGAACCTGGTTTTAATAGATCAGGTTACATTACAGCAGGTCTTTCTGGTTTTCAGACAATTTAGATCAATGCACATAAAAATAACATTTTACTTTTTCCTTTGCCCTTTAATAAAACCATTGCTAATATGAAGCAACAACTGCACAAAACTGAAGAACACTACTATTTTTAAAAATTATCAAACTGTGACCACCATAACAAGACACAAACCCCCTGTGCTTAATCTATCTTGACATTCTAGAAGCCAATAAATAAAATTACTAAATCAAACCAAAAAGGAGCTACAATAGTAGGAGCCTATAATTTCTAACTCAAGGATAAGAGGCAAGAGTTGTCTTGCAAGTGTATACCCTGCTACAGAGGGGTGGGGAAAAAAAGAAAAAAAAAATCTGTATCTCCTGTAAGTGTATAACAATACATCTTTCCTCACTACTGTCTCAACAGTAAAAGAAAACCCTTCCCATCTGTTTTCATCTCATGTACACAGCTGAACAACAAAGATTAAAAATTGAAAAGCTTGAAGACTTTTTTTGCATATGAAACTATTTTAGGTCTGCCACTAGCAACTGCTGGCTGAACACTAAACTAGGGCTTTCAGTACTACATTTGATTACATAAAGCAGTGTTACAGATGCCAAAATAATTAGAATGCAGTCAAAGTTTATATTCAAGATACTTAAAAATAACTGCTCATTTATTTGTATAAGATGTAGTTGATGGAAAAAAATTAAATTACGTTTTAAAATTATTTCAGTTATTCCAATTGCTAGAAAAATTATGCTTATTACTATTTGCTCTAGCTGCTTAAAAGGCTTGCCTTATTCTCTGCTTTGAGGTAACAATTTCCTTGCCTACCCTCTGCCCAGACCCTAAGACAGGAGGAGTTTATGTAGAACCTGTTTGCAGAAGACTGAATGCATAAACAATTCCAACCTGTGAAAGCAGTCGCTCTTCACAGCACCAAGAGGGCTCTCCAGCAGGCTAATTCTACAGCTGACATCCATTCATATTTGCTCAAGACAAACTTGCATTTCCTCATATAAAAATCCACCAGCCCATCCCTGCCTGCTGAATACCATCAGCTTTTTGCACACACCTAACAGCTTCCTGTTTGTTCAAAGCAAAAACTCTGCAGCCCCCACACTTTTCATGCCCACATAGCCTTGTTTCATTTTATTCATGAGTTTTCTCCCACTTTATTTCCAGGAATTTTTTTTTTTTTTTTGTTCAAAGGGTAGACAGTGCCTGCAATTACTGCTTTATTTCCATTAAGAACAACAAATGGAGACAGCACTTAAGGTCACATCCAGCCGTCTTGCTCTCTCTTCAGCCCAGATGACAGCACTGAGACCAAAACAGGCAACACTTTAATGACAGTAGTCAAAGAGACCTTATCCTTTAACTGGCAAAAAACCCCAAAGCTACTGGGCAAATTACTTGCCTATTTTGGGTTCCTCCTGGATATTTTTCTTTTTAAATCAAAATATCACAGCATGAAGACTACAAAATCTAAGTCAAAATGGTCTGTATAGCACTAAATTCTTGTATGTGCAGGCACTTGAAGATGAAGAAACAAGGATTTTCACAGTGGTGCATCTGAGCAACCATCAGTCATTGCAGGTACATGCTTTCAGCTGCAATACCAGCTCTCAAGACAAAGCAGAAGGTTTTGACAGGCTGCAGGACTGCGGGGAAGCCCAGTTTCCAGCCCATGACACTCAAGAGAACCAACTCAACAATTTTAAGTCTGGCAGTGAAGACTGCTGGGAAGTCTAATTGGACAGGGTGCTGTAGCTGGAGCGTAGTTCAGTGGCTGTATTTCAAACTGTATGCAGGAACCACCAGACTGAATTTTGCCTCAGCAGTGTTCTACAGCCCACCATGTTTCAAACTAAGAAATAAAGACACAAACTGAAAACCAGCGTAAATAGATGTATAATGAGATATAAGGGATGGGTTTGACCAGTCTTCTTCAATTGACATGTTACTTCACTGTCTATAAAACTCAGCTGCTCTAACATCAGCACCAACAAGGCTACAACGGTAGCATAAGGAGTGCAATAGGGTTAGAAAATGGACCAAGAAGCTATAACAACTAGATTTTGCTAGACAGACAATAGAGATATTAACTGTTTTAGTGACTTGTCCTATTTTTGTCGATGGGCACAAAAAGCTGCTATGGAAAATGCCAAAGTCTTTATTTAAAGAGGCAGTGTCCATAAGTCATGATATTAACAGGAGACCTCACGCTGAAGTTGCAGAAGAAGGATCATGTTCAGTTAAGAACAACATCGTGGATTTCAGGTACAAGTTGAGAGTTCACGAGGTGGGAGCAAGTTAGAGACTTAGATATCATCAGTAAACACAAGATGACTACATGACCACTTTACAATCATGCTAAAGATGGGCCCTACCTATTACAATGTTTTTTCTGGTATAGCTAGCGAAGTGTGAGTAATCTTTTACACAGCACAGCAAGAGCCCATCTAAAGCAACCACAAGCGTCACCCACATTAAAAAATATGTTTGCTAAACTGAAGATGTAAGAGCTACCAAGATGATTGAAAGAGAAAACTGGTTTTAAGGGTAGATGATTTAGGACTTCAAGTTCATAAAAGATGCTAAGAAAGGAATATATATATAAAAAGAAAAGAATATATATATATATATATGTAACAGATATGTCAGAAAGCTAAGTGTGTAAAAGGGGAGAAAAAGCTAAAGCACAGCTACAACTGGATATGGACTAGCCTTTTGGACAGTCAGAATTCAAGTAGAAAGAAAGGTTAATTCTAAGATTTGTATCAGAAGATTGCTGTAGATACTCATTCCTCCAGACAGAAACTAATCAAATGAAAAGTAGAACAAGAGCTATTGAGTCTTGCAGACAGTATCTCCAGAAAAAAAAAAAAAAAAAAAGCTAGGGATTTGCATGTCTTACTGTTAAGACATGTAAAAATAAATGTATTGCTAAAAAATTGGTTTTTGTTGTCTGTTCTATTTTCTGTCCTACGTCAAGCAATTCTTTGCTTATCCTGTAAGTCAAAATAACTATGAAAACTATTCTGCCCTGCAGTTTTCCTCTGCCTGCAGCTCCCAATAGCTTCTACAGGAGTCTCCTATTCCCCTCTTCTCCCAGTCACCCAGGAAACATCCTTGTGCTCCTTCCCTGCAGAAGTTACCCTACACTTAAACATCCTGGAGGTGTAGCTTGGCTGACAATCAATGGCACAATCGCTAGAGAATTGAAAAGAAAACACTGAAGACATTTACATGGAGTTTGAAGTAGACCAACATAGAAACATACCAGGACAACAGAGTTCAAGAAGAGAGAAGCAGGCCTCAAACACCCAGTTTGGGGAATGTGGCTGGTAAATTCAAGTTAATTACAAACAGCAGTCAGGCATCAACTTCTAAGGAATAGGTTCTGTCCTGATGTAGAAGAAGTTAGCACTTGGGAAAGAGTTCCTAAGCAAGTTCAAGCTGTTGCCACTGCTTTCCTGGAAATAACTTGTTAGTAAGCAATTTTAACTGTTTTCACACACTTAATGTATCTCCTAAATCTGACTTGATGTTATCCCATTCACCTCACCCTCAAGGTTGTCTATGTGCATGATACTAAAGCCCAGCCTCCTGCCAGCAATACAGGTACTTCATCCACAGTACCACAAAGAACTCTAGTGCAATAATGGTCACCCACTCTTCGCCCAGCAAAGCTGCTACTATCATCCTTAGCCTCAATGGATGTATTACACACAAACAATATTTGAAGCAGCCAGTGATCTCATCTGGATGCAAGATTAAAAGAGAATAACAAGAAGTTGCATCAGGAAATGAAGAATGAATGGAAATCATTGACTAAGGTGACCCTAACCATGAATTTCCAACCACAATCGGTGCAAAAAGCTATAGCAGTGGCTCAGGTGTTTGAACTCCAAATAAGTCTTAGCTAAAGTAGCATCCAAAAATAAATACTAAAGTCACATAAATGGTGAAGCATGCTGGAGTGTCAGAAACCAAAGAAAAGCCAGACCTATAACAAGACCTTGCCAGATTCCTACTGGGTGCCTTTCTTACAATATTAGGAAAAGCTCATCAGTGTGGTCCCAAGGCTATATTTATACCACATAGGAAACAGCATATACTAAAACACCATATAATTATTTTGCTTAAACCCAAGGGTCTGTATTTTGAGATCAGGCCTCTTCCCACTGTGTTATATTACTTAGTAGATGTTTAAGCAAGACAGCTTGGGAAGGGCACCAGCATCTCCCAGCATATAGATAAAGGCAGGAAAAAGACCCCAAACCCTAACCTTTGTAGCTACATCATACGTACTAAACACGAAAATCAAAACAGAAATCAGAAAAGGGTATGCTTCCAGCCCGAGACCATCTATAAACTCATTGTGCAATGAAACCATCAGACGAGTTCCCAGATAACGGGCAGCGCCATTGACCTTGGCTCGGAACACGGGACAACTTTGTTGCCACCTCCCGACTCTGCTGCAACATAAAATCCCGCTACAATCAAAACCGCAGCAACACTTCTCCCGCTCCCAAGCTCCTTCACAAAATATTTCTAAGCCTCGTTTTACTCTTTCCGTGGGAAAACCAGGTTTTCCCAGCGCAAGCTTTTTATCGCACCCAAGCGGGGCAGAGGGTTCGCCTTCAGGGTGACACACCAGCCCTGCCCTCCACGCGCCATTATACATTAACCGGTTTTCTGCGCGTTGCGGGCACACAAAAGACAACCCTGGAGTTCCAGTCGGTGTCCTGGCCTGGCCCATCCCATCCCACCCCCGCCCCGCCCTGAGAGCTGACTCTCCCTCTCCCCCTTTTCCCTGTCCCCGCCGAGGGGCGCCGGGGCCGCGCACAAAGACGGCGCCGCGCACGTGGGCGCGCACCCCGCCACCCCAAGATGGTGGGCGAGCGGCGCGCCCGCCCCGCCCCCGGCACTGCTCCGACCGGCACAGCGTGGGGACCTCCGGCCAGCGGGAACCCGCACATTCCCGCCGGTCCGCCTCCTTCCCCGTCTCGGGGTGGAGGGAGCCCCGGCACGACTGTGTGCTCAGGGGGGTGTCCCCCGGGAGGCGCCCACACCCAGACAAAGGGACGCGGCACCGGCGGGGCGGAACGGGAACCTCGCCCAGGCCGGGCGCGGCGCCCCCTGCCCCACGTGCGCGGTGGCTCGGCGGGCTCACCTCGTCCTCCCGCTCGCTGCGGAAGCACAGGCACGCCGCCCGCTTCTTGTAGCCCTCCCGGTCGTACGTCCGCGTCTGGTTCGGCTTGAATTTCATCATAGAGGCGGTGACACGCCGGCTGCCCCCGGCCGCCGCTGCCGCCGCCACGGCTCCTCTCTGTGAGCGCCGCCGCCGCGTCCCCGGGACGCCGGCGCGGGGCCCCCGCTCGGGAGCGGGGCTGGAGGAAAGCCAGTCCCAGCTGCTGTCACAACAGCGCCGCGCTACTACCGCCGCCGCCCCGGGAGCTGCGCCGCGCCATGGAGGCTCTTCTGGCGCCCCGAGCCGCCGCCGGCCCGCGGCGGCCGCCCCTGCGCCCCCACTATTTAACCGTAACGCGCATTCCTGCGCCCGCCGCGCCGCTCCGCGCAGGCGCCGGGC